>JARFNW010123739.1:0-12456 GCA_031763155.1 Dirona albolineata
TGTATGTGTGTATGTATGTATGTATGTATGTATGTATGTATGTATGTATGTATGTATGTATGTACGTATGTATGTATGTATAAAGTCCTTCTCAACTCGATGCTGAGCATACAGTAGAGCAGTCTTATTAGGCGCGTCATACTAATATATTGACTTTTAGCGTTGAGTACAGGAGACAGATTTCACCACACACACAAAAAAAGATTTTTTGCGATTATGACAAGTTTTAATCGCTAAAATGATTGCTTGAACTGTTTCAGATCTACGCTACAGAGAAAACGGCTGACTACCTGCAGGTCCATTACATCCCAGCCAAGACTGTGAGTTGGCCCCTGGCTGAGGGTGATGAAGAGGTCCAGGGAGGGCATCCGTCAGCTGTCAAGTCAGTACTCCGTTTTTTTGGTTTTTTAAAAAACGGGTGTAATTCTTTCAGATTTTGTCTGATTTCGAGACTTTTTGCTTTGTCTGAATTTATGCTTTTTGCTTTTTCATATATTAGTGGCAAGCTATGATTTTAAATTCTTAGGTCTTGCTGATTTTTTCTGATGTTTTGTTCGCCACTTACACCCCTGTAAAGATAAAGATGGGTCTATAGTCTGTACCACCTTGCAAGTACAGGGTCGCAGACTTTTCATCATTTATCCCCCCCCAGAAGGTTGTGGCATTCAATATCCTCAAATCTTTTGGGAGCTGATAGCAGATCAGCTTGTTATGACTGTACCATACTACCATACTGACAATATCTCTGTCTGTAGCTGGGTACTCATTCATTCAATCAAGTGTGGAAAAAAGGAGAAAAGAGTCTTTCACAAGGTTTCAACATTGGTTGCACTGTCTGGGTTTGAACACCTGGCCACTGATGCCACACATTTGAATTAATTTCACTCGTATAATAATGCCCCGCAGCAGTGGCATGGACATGTAGAAACAGAAATTTGTCATGTTGTTTCAGATGTGTCAATGTAAGTGGTTATGTTTTGTATGTGCATGTGTTTTAAAGTGCATCTTCCCTTTCCTCATGGACTGATTACATGAGGAAATGATAGTCATATGTTCCATTATTTTCAATTGTATGTGGTGAAGAGCATAACATATTATGGCTGGGACCTACACTGCTTTCTTTCTATGGTATAAAGGGTACTCAATAAAGAAACAAAACAACTATGGTTTTCTATGCCATTAATTCATGGTGTTAATCGTCTCATATCGTAATGTTTCCATGTCAAGTTTGATGTTGTTCTTGCCTATTGCAAAAAAAAAGATTTTAAAAATAACCAAAGCAAATTTCTACTTCATTATGGATAAATCAAATTTATCTTTTCTATTCTTATCTTATCATATTACGCAGTTGACTCATCACCTGCTCATCTTTAATTTCTGATGCAGAGTCTTTCCAGCCATGTGTAAGGTGATGAGTGGTGTTAGTCTTCGTTGTCACTTGGATCTACTTCCATTTATCATGTACACCCTTCAGAGCTTGACACATGGCTGGCACCTAAACTGCTTTTTGCGGTATAAAGGGGACTTGATAAACAACATAAACATCTTATCATATTTTGTATTGCGCAGACTGATCCAGGACAAGGAAATCAACCTGGTCATCAACCTCCCCAACCAGAAGACCAAATACATCAATGACAACTACCTGATTCGTCGGTCTGCCATCGATGCCACTGTACCCCTCATCACCAACTTTGAGGTAAATTCATGAATAATGTTTTGTCAAACGCTCTCACAGAGTGTGTCCGTTTATTTCTCGAGATCGTCATTCTTCCATATTTTATTTAAAATGCTCTCAAGAAGAGAATGGACCCACTCTGTGAGAGCATAAAACGGGGAGAATGACAACGTTGAGAGGAAAACGGACCTATTCTGTAAAAAGTGTAATAGTAATAGTATAAAAAAATGAAATAAATAAATAACTTCCCTTTATTAATCCTAGGGGGAAAATTGTCTTTAGGGTCTATTCCGAGGGTAGACTCAGGCGTCAACCCAAATGCAGTGCCGCAAAATGGGATCAAGGTCTTGAGAAAAAAAACCCAGTGCTTCCACCGGGGTTTGAACCTGCGACCTCTCAAACCAAAGGCGAGTGACTTAGCCACTGCCACCAGCTATCCTTGATAGTAATTTCCAACTACTAGTTATGTCTGAAGCATCCTTTTGTAAACTGGAGTGTCATTCTTCATTATAATGGAGGCTTCCGTGGCCAACTAGTGAATACAACCCGACGTTGGTGTGGTCAAGCAACGTTAATCGTGGCTAGTGAATTGACGGGTGACCGCCTTGAACCCAAAACTATCACGACAATATAATGAAATGTTTTGTATTTTAGAAACAGCCTGTATATTATATTATTTATTGCACCATTTCAGGTTGCAAAGTTATTCATCGAGGCCCTTGACTACGAGAAGGAAGTTCGTGCCTCCAGCTTGATTGAATACTTGGGTGAACAGCCGTCCACCTCATTCAAAAACTGAAACCTGCATGTCCGTGACCTGGCCTTCCTTGGACTTTGAAGAGGATGGGAAGACGACCCACCAACCAATTCTTGTATTTAACTCCTTCACTGCCAAACACATACTGAAACACGTCATTGTGTATTCTCTATTTCATTGGTGTTAATTTGATATAAAACATGAATAATGGTTGTCCAGGTAAACTATTTGGCAAAGGTTATGGCAACAATAATCAAATGGTAAATTTTTCCCCACTCCTTTGTCTAGAGCATAAAGAGTGAGGCATTGCATTTTTTTTGGTCGGCAGTGACAGAATTAATTAAAGAGGGATTTTAAAACTATTTGGCGGCATCCACAGGTGTTTCATTTTAGGATTGGACTAAAAACTCTGAAAGACGATTAAAAAATTAGAACACAATCATGATAAATATACGTGATTTTAATCAACTTGAGAGAAGTTGAGAACATTTTTTTGAAAGCATATTATTTTTTACATTTTCCATGAAGACAGGTGGCAATCAGAACGTATTATGGTCAAAACCTGATGGCGACGAATTGTGTTAGAACAATGTGAAATTTTAAATATTGTGAAAATATTGTAACATATTGTTTATATAATCATTATTGTAAAATCTGTTTTGATCAAAGTCAAGACAATTTATTAGAAAGAGACGGATGATGTAACCTTTGTTGTGTATGTTAGTTATACACGTTGAGTTTTTGTATGACATGATAGTATTAGCATCTACTGGTGTGATTGTATCGGATGTTACGGCTATTTGGAGAGGGGAAGGTCAATCTCTCATGTGTTTCAATGAAGAGGTGGAGATTATTTTACAATTTAAAAGTATAATTATCTCGTGTTGTTTTATTGATTTATTTACATTTTAAGAATGGTTAATTCAAGATGACAACTTTTTAAGAATAACCATGATATCTTTGATGATGCCATGACATTTTATGAAAGGCGTGAATAGCAATCATATTCATAATAATAATAATAATAATAATAATAATAATAATACATAGTATTTATATAGCGCATAATAGGTTTTGCTCTATGCACTTCACAATCAATTACGTAAAAGACAATCACAAATATGTTTTAGTAAAAATATAATGTTTCAATCTTGCTTTTAACAAATTTACACTAGGTGTCTCTCTTATCTTACGTGGTCCAACGTTTGAAAAAGATCGTTCACCGTAAAATTTATACGTATAATCACAATTTACACAAAGTTTAGACTTGTCAGATGATGACCGCAAAATTCTGGAAGGAGAAAATATATCTAAAAATTCTTTCAAATAGTTTAAAATATGAACAGAATTAAATTCATGAATTAGCTTTATATAACGAAGGAAACAATACCGTATTCGTTCTTATCAACTTGCCGGGCTTGTGAAAATTCAAACAGATGGTGCGTCAATTAGTGACTTGATACCACTAACATACCAATGAGCACCATTCGGGATCCCAAAACCTTAAAAGTGTTCATCATGTGATCAGATGTCTATATTTTTTACATAAAACTTTTTTTTTCCTCATATAAGCTGTTAAGTACAAAAGCCTTATTGTTGAACTTCAAAAGTTGACGGCACGTTTATTAAGAGCAGATACTGCAATAATTACAATGAATACGGTATCATAATATATTCATTTTAAACCAATCTTTGTACAATCATAATCTCATTATACTCCAGTAGATATTATTTTTAATATATTAGAATTGACGTCAATGTGATATTATTATTATTATTATTATTGAGCTTTACTTTTCCTCCCATTTACATTGTCGTATTTTCATGTAATTTCAATGGGAAGTTATAATCTCGAATAAGACCTTTTTAAAAGGATTTAAGATTAATCATTTAGAATCTCAATCTTTTCTTCTTCTTTTTTTCCCTTTTGGAATATTACTATTGATTTTGATTTTTTATTTGGTTGGTATTATTTTGTATTTGGCAAATGGCATTATTTTACTCTAAAATAACTCATGTATTCTCAATCTACTCCCTTTACCCCCCAACATTTGAGAAAAGATATTATAGATTTGATTAAGAATATTACTTGACAATGAATCACTATAATATTATATATCCTTCCATACTTATTCAAGTAATATGATATACATATACTATTTGCTTACATTTTATATGGTTGTTAATGTAAGAAGAATGTTGTTTCTAACTAGTCTTAGGCCAAAAAGTTATAAAAATATAATTGAAATTTTTTTCTGCTTTTGGGAACACTAGCTTTATTTCATGAATTATTACTTAGCACCATACAAGGTTTATGAGCACAGTGGGTTTATCCTCTGCTTGCCGTAAAATTCTTGATCCATAGAAGAATGATCTAAAAATATTTCAGTACTTACAAACATTTTAGATTCAATTTTTTTTTTCACTTAGAGTTGAATAAGAGACTTAAACGGATGGCAGTAAATTTTTTTTCTTATATTTGATTGCTCAAAGAAGTTATTGTTTATTGTGTTCATATATTTGTCTGTTATCATCATTTTGTTGTTTTCTTCAGGCTGCCTTATGTTGTTACTTAAACTTATACCAAAAAAATATATAAATACCAAAGTAACATTCCAATTGATATCATGAGATTCATCTTTTTGCTATAAAGATGCATTTTTGCATTAATTATCATATATATGTGTGGAGGCATTCCTAATGTGGTTAACACTTTTCCGTCACATCGTGCAGACAGGTCAGCAGCCACATTTTCTCTTGGTTAACACTTTTCCGTCATATCGTGCAGACAGATCAGCAGCCACATTTTCCCTTGGAAGGCAGTTCCTTTGACATTGATGATGATGATGATGATGATGATGAGATTTCATTTGATGAATGGCATCTATGTAGCGCTTATCCACGATCATCTTATATTCTAAGCTCTTTACAGTAGCACATTTACCCCCCCCAGAAAAGAAATGGAATACTCAAGCCTTAATACACCACACTCTGTCTGATTGGTGCAAATACAATTTTTTTAGTTCCGAATTTGAAGACGTCTCCAATACGAGGGGTAAGTGTCTTACAAGCGGTGGTGGGCTAATACATTTCATTATGTGTACATATATTGTTGTGACGGTTTTTGGGTCCAAGTTAGGCACTCACCCATCTACATTCACTAGCCAATGAAAACGTGGCTTGACAACACCATCCGTCGAGTTGTGTTCACTATTCGTCCACAGATGCCTCCACCCTTTGTATGCTCAATCTATATACATGGTTATACAAATATATACATCTTTACATATCTTTATTGTTTTCTTATATTGGTGGCGGGAAACTTCAGCAATTAACTTTTTATCTTCTTTTTGGCAGCTTGTTCACAGGTATTGATGACGAACTTGATTGATATTTTATTTTATTTTTTATTGCTGACAATTGACGTATTCAAAGGTGTATTCCTATATGAGATTTCTAATCTAATCTGACGTTTATATTCCTGTCTAATAAAAGGACCAATGTATATAGAGTAGCTGTACCCATAATGCATTAGTACACATTTGTACATTTGTCCTGTTGTAGACATACAGGGAAAAATGAAGATGATATTTTTTGGTGAAAAGTTTCGTACCCTTTTTGGTTGTATGTATGGTTTCATTCTTTAAAATCAAAGTATGCCGATTCCATTTTGAAAAAAAATTAATGACCGGGAGAATCGAACAGAAAACAAGCCCACTACCTCTGGACTAATCCGGATTAGTGTGCCTGCTCCCTTTTTATTTATTCTAGTAATTAATGGATGGGTGGTTGTTTGGTCTTTGGCTGACATCAGGTTCAATGGAATTCAGAATACAAAGCATTGCACACACTAAGACAGTAAATCCATTCAGGCAGTCGGTCCAGATTGGAAAGTGGAAATGGTTACAGCTTACTACTCTTCATATATTTATTGTTTTGATAATTTACACAGTATAGAACAGGACGTGCAGTTGTTGCATCCTTTTATTTTTGACTTGAATGAAATGAAAAGATGTGAACGATGCCCAAACTCATGTTATATATATACACAATATACAAATACCCATCGTGTTCAGATTATATATATAAAATATATATATATTATATATATAACTTTTTCAGGAAATAAATTTACATCTTTAAAATATAAAACATGATTCTTTTCTTCTTTGAGTTGAAAATGTTTCACGTTACTATATTTTGTTGTTTAGCAGTGTCCAAATTTTAAAAGCGACGATGGCAGTGGATAGGACATACATTGAGAAGGCCACCATCAAGTATTGCCCTTAAGATGAAATCTGAAAGACCAAATGGAATATGTGAGAAAGATTGGGAAGACTTGTGAAGAAATAGTAAAGATTGCACAGGACGGATTTGGATGCTGCATTTTTCTGGCTTCAACAATTTCATTCACAAGGGAAGTTTTTTTGTGTTGATTGAATATATATATGTTTTTAAAGACATGAATTAAAAAAATATATTGAAAGTGGGTTATTAGTTGTGTCGAGTTATCTGCCTTACACCGGATAATATTTTTTATTGTCAATATAATAGGAAGTTAGTGGTTGTCTGGTTTCCGCTCACACGGGATGATACTTATCACGTGTCTATTATGTGTAGCCAAAGTCTCAGCATGCCCAGCCACATTTCGGGGAAAAGTATGAGTAATAATACAGCTTCATCGTTCGTAGTTGAAAAAGGGGAAACCCGAAACGTCCCTTGTATTGTTTATCGTCACACACGAAGCTGTATTATTATTCATACTTGTCCCTTTTTACGGATTACCAGCTTCAGGCAGCCGTCCTCATTTTTCCTTCCAGTCAGATTTTGCGTGTTGTGACACATTCAAGGAATGCAAAAAATACAAAAAGATAACGGTACAGCTTGGAGTAAAACAATTGACAACTGTTAGTTGTTTTACACTTGAAGCTTTCCCGTTACCTTTTTTCAGATTATTAGCTTCTGGCAGCCACATTACTTCATGACACATTCTTCAGCAAATGCAGTTGATTTTCACTTTTACTTCTAATCTCTTACAACTTGGACAACAGCAACAACGACAAACAAACAAACAAAAAACCCCCAAGATATTTTACGGTATAAACTTTCTTATTTATAATTATTCATAAGGAAATCAACAAGAGCAAATATATGACATAATCAAATGTAACATGACGACAAGATCAATAATAGAGGTCTGATATATGGTGTTAAGTTAATACAAAGAAAACAGGGAAGACTTGCTTTCATTTCTACTACTGATCAATTTCAAGATCATCTGTTTTTATAACCTTTTGGTAGCCACACCCTTTTCCGGTAAATTTCCACTTGGTTGCCAGCAAGGTGTTCATGAATATCAAGGCGAAGCTTTCACTATGCAGCTAGATAGAACGATAGTGGGATAATGTGAGAGTGAGAGACGAGAACAGAAAAAAGATTTTCGTTGACCGGGGGGGGGGGATCGAACCCATGCCTGACACGGCAACTTTGCCTCGCCGTGAACAGAAAACAAGCCCACTACCTCTGGACTAATCTACCACCGCCATGCATACCTGCACCACTAGCACAGCAGAAATTGCTTCATCCCTATCCATATAATTGTTTCTGATGTCACCACATTTCTTTTGTATTGTTCAAGACTGAAAAAATGGGTTAGAAAACTGACAGCACAATACTTATTATTAATGTAGGATACACATTCTATAATTTCACTCAGAAACTCGACAACTCACAATGCAAAGGGAAGTCAATGTGATAATTGTACAGTGCCAGTAAGTTTGTCATTTGCTAGTTTATTGTTGTTTATGGAGTCCCCAGAAAGCAGTGTAGGAGCCAGCCATAATGACAAATGGAAGTTAATCCAAATGGCAACGAGAACTAACACCTTACACATGGTTAGAAAGACTCTACATCAGAAAATAAAGATGAGCTCATTGCGTTGCTAGTTTATTATGCCAATAAAATTTGTAGGTGGCGACGGATGGGTAGTGGTAAACAATTCAACAAAAGTTGTATGGAGCAACCAAAGTTTTAAAAATGAACATTTTTCTTTTTTTTTTTCCTACATTATTACTCTAGACTTGACTGTCTGTTCGTTACTAAGAATATCATAATTAGTACTATTGTTTACATCAACATCAATATGAAAAATATCTTTGTCATAATATTATGACGAGTTTAATCTTGAGTATTGCAACTAAAGCTGAAGTTGACAACCTTTGCCACTAAATCTTACATATGGCAAGTTTAAGATACGATTGTCATCCACTTTAAGCCACAGGCCAAATTAACATTAACAAAAATGAAGGTTGATAAACGTTGAAGAAATTGAATATGTAAAATACATAAATCAGTGACTAGGATATTTCAACCTGAACATTCTCAAAAGTTCACTCGTAATGCACTTCTACCATTCTAGGACATACAAGTTGGTTTGTATGATGATGTTAGTGTATCTGGCAACTAGCTACTACTTCTTTGCATAAACAGGGCAATGTGATGATTTACTAGCTGGCCACCCATACATAGGTCATTGTTTGCACACCCTTCCTGATGAATTGAGTAAGCTGAAGATGATGTCTGGGATAATAAAACAGTCCACTCCATTTAATTACAATTTGGTTCATTGCAACTGACGATAAAATATCACAACATTTTTTTCTTCAGAAAAAACGACAGTAATTCTATATGAAAGTCGTTTATGAATCGCAACTCCTCTGCTTAATCGCTACCCAAAAAAAATTCAGACCCAGCACAAATTTTCACAACTGATCTTATCAGCTAACACTACAATAAAATAAGCATCTCCAGTTATTTAATTCACTATCCTTCAACACAAACCATACAGGTGCAAAGCCTATTTTCTCACTCTCACCTTAGTCAATAGTGGTGGTAAGAGGTGGTCTCAGACTGTAGTCTCTCCCCTGGCTAAAACAGTCTCTTCTCATCATTTTCGTCAATTTCGCTTAAATTTGAATGCAACTTTGGATAAAAATCGTAACAATCTCTCCATTTCCGACAAAGTTAAGAGGAGTGGACGGCATCAAAAAGAATTTCTCTAATGGGATGAAAATAAAGTATTTTTATAATCATTTAAAAATTATTATTATTATTATCATTATTATTATTGCAAATAAATCTTATAGTTATAGAGATGATCTGTACGACTTCAAAAAGGCAGCAATATCTGAACTTTGAGATTTGATGAGCGAGGCGTTGGCTCCAATGTGCTCTAGGCCTTGCTGGATGGCACGGGTGGGCGCTTTGTCGGCACGGGATTTAAAAAATTCCTGCAGGAAAGAAATGAAATGTAATTTGTAATAAATAAAATGAAACAATGATAATGCTAAAAAAAAATTAAAAATTTTGAACAATAATTTTTTGTCAAAATTAAATATAACACGAACACGACATTAACTTTCTCCTCCATCAAAGGTGTCTATAATTTATTAAGTTTCTCATCCCCATGCCCCCAACCTCTCCTCACTAACCCAATTATCTTTCGTGATCCACCATAATTTCATCGTATTTTTCTAGGAGGCGCAGTGGCTGAGAGGTTAAGACAGCCAACTCTCACAGCGAAGGCTGTGGGTTTGAGTCCTATCCCAGTCACCTTGGTTTTTGTTTCCTTGGGCAAGAAACATTAACTTAACTTTATTGCGTTACTCGACCCAGGCATAGAAATGGGTATCATTATCAGCTAATAACTGAGGAAGTAATTTGCCATTTGAACTCAGGGCCTAATGATCTCGAGGCCAGCGGTCCATCCATTCCGCCACTGGCACCATGAGGTGATAGTGTGATAACACTCCTTTCATCTCCTCTCATAACACATATTCAGGGGTGGAAACGGCAAATTAAAAAAACATTGTTTTAACATCTAAAACCAGCTTGAGGACAATAAAAATCATAAAGTAACAACACAGCTAGAAATGTGCCTCTTTCACGTGTTCTCTGATATAATTGATATCCAAAAAAAACAAGATTACATATTTAAAACCAGAGAAAATCTGAGCAATTTATAAAGCTGCATCGCATGTCATCTCAAATGTGTTATATATGTAACGACTCAAAAGGTTAAAGCACAACACTACAACATTTTACCTTTAGAGTGGATGACATCTCTTCACTACATACTCCCCTGGTCGTGACCTGTTGGATGAGATTTGGAGACGATAAGATAAGATAAGATGATTGTATTTGTCCATTTCAGGCACATTTTTGTGGTACAAAGCAGCGATTGACATACACAATAAACATGCAAAGAGCAACCCCCCCCCCCCTCCCTTTCGGCACTCTATTTTTCTATTCTTGTATATTGTCTCTCACTGGCACTGCAGAATAACCTTACTATTATTCTCTTAACCTTCAGTACCCGCTCTCTATTCATAAAACTTTGTACACCCTGATGTTATACTTGGAATCTACTAAATTTCTTTGGCAGAAGAAATCAAAGTGCAAAGAAAATGTTGGTATATGATGAATGCATATTGAGAAATAGAATTTATGCCCTCGAGTCAATTTATACGTAACCTCACTTAACTTGACACACTCTCACTTTAGACAGCTACAAACGAAAGCTCCTTTAGTAAGAGAATAAATAAATAAATTCCCTTTATTCATCCCAGGGGGGAAATTTGTTTTTATGGTCTATTATGAGTGTAGACCGAAATAACCCAGGTGTCAGCCGCAGTGCAGTGCCGCAAAGTGGGATCAAAATCTTGAGAAAAAACCCAGTGCTTCCACCAGGATTTGAACCCGCAACCTTACAAACCAAAGGCGAGTGACTTAATCACTGCGCCACAAAACTCCACAAAGAGCCACTATACTGGAAGACAAATTTAACTCATGAATTTCAATTTCATTGCACCAATCACCCCTATCAACAATCTTTGTTGACAACTAGTAGATAAAGAAGGAATGTGTGAGCACATCTCCATTATCTATATCCTGACACAAACACTACAAACAAACAAATAGAGACCCTCATCCTCACCTCTATCAGTCGTCTCAGCAATGTGCTGGTGCCGTAACGGTTGTATAACTCTGTCCAGTTGTCCATGACAAATTGGCACAATAGGTTACTCCCCTTGACAGAGTGGGTGACGCCCGACATGACGTGGATGCTGTCTTGGTTCCGGACTTTCTCCTGGATTCAGATGGTTGGCAGTGAATAAGTTAAGATAAGATAAGATAAGATCCTTCTTTATTATCCACAAAATGTCACATTTTCAAGGTGATACTTTGTATACAAAACAGTTTACAAGTATAAGTATAATTGTGATTTTTAAACAGAGAATTGTGTTGTATTTTGTAAAGTTTTCCACTTATAAATGATGTAAAGTTTCAACAACGAAATGTTCACAGGCGTTCCCAATCATTTAATTTCAATTTCAATGTACTAATTTGCAAAACCAAGTTACTCTCAACACTCACTGTTTTCTTCCTTCCACACAGTCGTTTCATTAATAAAGATAATTTAATAAAAACAACAAAAAATGTAAATAAAATGATGGTGAGGTTAACAGTAGCATGAATAACCTGGAACATGACGGCAAATAAAAACAAAAGGCAAAATGCAATGCACGTGGTCAACACTTTTCAATTTAAGAAGAAATACACTAAAGGCGAAAGTTGTATAAAGATATATGCCGTAGGCCTACACCGCACTTTACAAATATTTTGAGTTATGGATCAGGAATGCGAGCCAACAGGTCTTCAGAGGCAACGTCAAGGTCTTAGGGTAAACAATATTCCTAGAGCTTCAACCACTATTACACATTAAACATTGTAAAAAAATGACTCCCTGACTAAAACACAAAAATAGTGAAAGAACTGACCGAGAGAGAAAAACGTAAGACATCTTCCATTCGGTGAGTCATCATCCCAAGAGACCTCTGAATCCTACTGGTGTCCTCCATTGATGTGTCCTGCTCGTAAATCTACGGGGGTGGGAAGGAATGGAGCATGTCAACAGTGGGGAGGCTGCGTAGGACGGTGAGGGTGGGGGCATGGTGGGGAT
>JARFNW010123750.1:0-12454 GCA_031763155.1 Dirona albolineata
TCTTCTTCTTCTTCTTCTTCTTCTTCTTCTTCTTCTTCTTCTTCTTCTTCTTCTTCTTCTTCTTCTTCTTCTTCATATAAGCCAAACTTTGATTCATGAATACGTGTATGTCTGTGTATACAGAGTATGACTTCCAAGAAGTCAGAAGCACAATTTAACACGTGGTTTTAAAACTTGCACTGTGCTGAATTGCTTATTGATGGTTGGGAGCTTATTCCAAAGTCTGATGGCTGATGGACGAAATGAATGTAGGTTAGCATCTATTCTAGAGCGGGGGACCATGAAGTTGGATTTGAATTTCTTTTTGTTTGTCTATTTTTCTATGTGATGTGTTGGTATTTTTGTGGAGCCCTGTAGTGCTTTGTAGAATAAGATGATTATGTTTTTGTTTCTCCTCTTCGAGAGTGGTGGCCAGTCGATATCGTACGGCCTGCTGAGGGTACATAATACATTCTGTACATTCTGTACGGTGATGCAGACTAAGAACGCATTCTTATTATTATATTAGCTTTTACATGGAGCGTATGAGCAAACCAGTCCTTTAATTACAATTTAACGCTGGCCATAGCTACTTACTCTAATTCATCTTCTTGTTTTAATGTAAGTGTCTGGAGACACATTGTTGTCGCGGAGTCAACCAGTCAGCCAATCAATGCAGTCTAGACAAATCGAACTGAATGCCCTGATAATATACTACATAGATTTGATTTGTATTGTACCATCTGTTAAGCACCTTCAAGGTCTTAGATAATCACAATTCCATGCAGTCGTCTTAGACAATCACAAGCCCATTTAGTCGAACGTCATTTGTCACATGTCGGTCGTCATCATCACCACTAGCAGCAACATTACCAACAACAGCACATTACCGCCCACACCATCACCATCAATACCTCATTAACCATCATCTGTCTACCACCCCCACCATCTGTCATCATCATCATCATTATCATCATCATCATCATCATCATCAGCAGCAGCAGCAGCAACATCATCATCATCATCACCATCATCATCATCATCAGCATCATCAGCATCATCATCATCATCATCATCATCATCATCATCATCGGAGACGGACGTTAGATTCGGAGGTCATGTATTCGCACCTATCAGGCAGCATATTAAGTCTTCGGTGTCCCATTGCTTTCCCCGGGCTACGGTATAGTACTTAAAGTATTATTATATCGTTCTTTGTATAATCATCTTCTCATTTACCTCCGATTTGTTTTTGCCACCAATGTATTGACTAAACTCGACAGATCTTCCATATATATAGTTGTTATCGATTAGTTTTATCCTTGACAGGATTCCCGAGATATCATTTGGTCTCGACAGGTGCAAAACCGAATAATAAATGGCAATAGGGTTGGGCTAAGGTCGTATATTTCATAACAAAAATATCGTCATAATTCGACGGATATTTATTAGCAACTTTGACATGTAGGCAAACATTCATTCATGCCAGAACAATGCAAAAGCAAAAGAAAACAATTCCCCAACTAATGAGGTAATTGGTGAATATATAAAGATAGCAGGCCTGGTATAAAGTCGCTATGTTCAAGGCCATCTACCAAAATGAGGCATGGTGATCAACATGCATCCCGGAATAATGTAACATTCCAAAACATCCCCAGGCCATCCAACTTACTGAGGATACCGTCGCCGATTCATGTCGAACTAGATGTAAATATTTCTCAAACGATCGTTACCAAACTCGACTCATATTATGTCCACCGGAATCATAAATTACTATATTATGTAAGCAAAGCAATTTAAGATTTGAAATATTAAAACAAAGTAGCCGTCGCCATGTTCCCCACACACAACATGAAATGCAAATTTGTGCCCACAGAGTTGAAACAAACTACGTATCAAGTAAAACATTCCTTGTCTATAAGGCCCCCAAGAATCCACATATTGATATTTAAAATAGTATTGGTGGTTTTTTAGATTAAAAATAATAGCATGAACATGTTGTAGCACAAGAAGAAGACACTACGCCAAAGACTGCCTCGCCGACAGCAGCAAGCCGAATCTCTACCCATAAGCTAATTCGCTATTGCTGAGAGTCTGAAAGTGATTTCATAAATATTCTTATTATCCCAGTCCAATTGCAACATTGATTGCATTCCCAATAAATCGATATCTCCTGAAGCCATCCAACGACATGTGCCCTCATGGACTATGATGATAAATGCAGAGTAGTCAACAGATACTTTGTACAGTAGACAACTCAATAAGTTGTTCGTAATATACCAGATAATATATAAAATGAAATAAACATTAAGATGGGCTTATTTGATGCATCCCCGTACAAGTAAGGCTCATAGTGTTTACATCATCGTTGTATTCAAAGCACAATGAAAAACCCAAAATAGAGATTGAGATATTAAATGACAAATATCACTGCAGTGTCAGAAAGATGACAATAATAGATAATAATCGACGAAAAGACTGCCGAAAGCCCGGATCGAACCCATGCAACAGCACCGAGCACCTTTGCCGACCAAAGAAGACTGTCACACTACCTCTAGTTAGATCCGCCACCCAAGAGATTTAGAAACCAGCCGAGGCTGCCAGAGAAAGGATGTAAGTCGAGTCAAAAGAAGATGCATCTTAATCTCATTGTGTGAACAGGCCTTGTAATCACTAATATATCAACCACAACGATTAGCTTGACATGTCCTACCGCCCGCCAAAACTTCCCTTACTTCTACCAAGAGAGAATGACTATAATAACTGATGACGTAAAACTTTGAAACCATATAAATACTAATACTAGAAACAAAAATACCATAATCCGCAAACAATGGCAGGAAACCATGTATGCTCTTTTACTTTACAAATAATATGTTTCCCTCATAAGACGGGATTTTTAAAGATCCTCGTAATGTGAAACTAAAAAAATCGTTTTCTCCTAGAACTTGGGACTGGGGCCATTTTAAATACTCAGTAAGTCGTGGCATTCTGAGCATGATCTGGAGGGAATATTTTGTCTGTAAATCCACTGCGAGGAGGATTAGTCTTTGTGTATCGACCTGAACAGAGGAGGGTGTAATTAATTGGCTACCGTACCTAAAATGAATGACATCTGTTTACTGGTCAGGAAAATCGGTACGGGGGCGTCCCTAGCGTAGTGCGGTTAACGCTGCTGTGTTGGAACGCGGAGCTATGGAGTTCTGACTGTGCACGGTTGTGTCTTCCAGAGATGCATGGCAACGCACGGCAATACAAAATATGTGTAGAACTCGTATTTGATACCGAGGTGAAAAATGAGATACAGTGAGAGAAAAGAGATATATTTAAAAGATTATACGTTAGAACTTGGTGGAATTTAGTTTCCACACCACCGTCATTGATTTTGTCCCCTTTGGAACATCAGTCGACGAGAGGTTCCCGGTCTCGAGATGGTGAGATGCCGTATTTGAATCCCTGGTAAAGACTGTTTTCACATTTCCTGACCTGAGTCAGGCGTGAATGAGTACCCGACCATAGACAGAAACGATTATTGTTAATATATTAATATGGTGTGCCTTAGAGGCAGAACTGATGTTCGCTCCGTGGTGAATATAAACGATATCGAATGGCATGGCCTGCTTGGATATAATTGTTGTAAAGTTTGTGAGTCTGTACTTTATAATCAACTATAAAACAATGGTAGTTTTAGGTTCCTATGGCAAAGGTTGTCACTTGCATGCACCCCGTCACAGAATAGGAAAGGGATCTATCAGTGATGGATATTGTTACTTTATAACCTAATTAATACCAGGCAGCGTGAGGTGACACATCAATTTTTTTTGTCTGCGCTGTTGCACTCTGACGGCTAAAATGTCAAGAAAATCTGAAACCCCAATCACTTCCAAACAAGGTCTCGTCTAGTAAGGTATTCTGATACTTCGTTTTCTTTGGTTTTGTGCGAATTTTGTTCTTATTCCTTTTTTATTACCCCCCCCCCCCCCTCTATATTTTCCGCTGGGTCATTGGTTTTATCTAGGTTTATGAATAAATATAATAATAATATATTCATATAAATATATATTACATGACAATTTGTTGATGGTGTTTGGTTGGGGGTGGGGGGTTGGGGGGTTGTTTGTTTTGGGGTTTTTTTGCTTTGTTTTTTTGTTATTTTCGTAGTAAAGATCAATGTCAAAGAAGCGGACCACTACCAGTTTTCAAATACAATGTGTTATTCCTGGAGTTGCGATCGTTCGTCAATTTAGGCTCAGAATTTGATACTGATCTGGCAACTCATTAATAATAGGATTTCATTGTCGTTGGATATCTACAGAAGCCGTGACCTTGTAGGGGAATAATAATAATATGCTATTTTTGGGAGAACGGAAAATCTAAATCACTATCACAGAAACATTGCGAAAAAAAAGAATGCATTGCACGTGTGCAGATAATGTGTAGATGTTTTAGCATCCAGCAATACATAGTTTCAAAGTTAACTGGCATTGTCATCCTCGTATTGATTGTTACGTACGGACTTGACGTGAAATGTGCTCTAAATCAAGTACCTGGAAACGAAAGATGGTAGAGGTTAAATATGTTTTATTCATAGCGATGGGGTATTTTTTCTTCTTTCTTTATTTTTGAGTAACAATAAATAAAATCTACACAAAAACAAAATAACAAAAAGAAAAAAACTCTACACATTTGAATTCATTCGACCATTTAGGTCCTTTTCCATTTGTTTGTAATGTTGGAAAACTATATACTTTTCACAGGGAACGACAGAATATGTTTTTTAGGAATCGAATACGCAGTAAAGACAGCATTGTTAGATGTATTCAACTCTTATAATGGAAGCCAGATACTACAGACTCAGGTAGCATTCACATACCACCTGAAAATTATATAATTGCAATACAAACCTATACCAAGAATACGGACTATCAACTATATGGACCAATTGTCTTTAGATCGTTTCTTGGAAACTGATGTTGAAATCCCATTTCACTGGTGCGATCGATTCGGTGTATATATCACGCATAATGATATTTGTCCGTCTAGAATCATCATCAATAAGACACTGACAATCCTTGTTCCCGGAGGCTAAGGTTCTACATAATCGGAATCCCCTAATAACACCCACAATTACTCCTAACATTGATCTGGCAAGACGTGCAGACACCAACGGCCGTTCGTTGTCTCAAAACCAGCTGTATTCACTGACGGGGATAATAGCCTGGAATCGTGACCAGTTGCAGGCATCCCCATGACGGATGAAGAACAAAGAAAAAGGCCGAAGCTATTACTGGCATACCCATGACGTTACATTATATTACTAGCCTCCGGGAACAAACAATTATAAAAATAGCCATTGTTGTATTATTGATTCTAGATGGACGAAATCATTTCGCGGGAAGTCTTGCACTGAATCGCACCGGAGTAATGGCAATTTACAATTGGGTCACCCGAAACAATCTCACGTCATTGGGTTCGTGATGTACAGTGACCGTTAAAAAAGTAAGTCGTGCAGCAAGATAGATAAAATCTGATTTATCTACAAGATACATTATGGTATATTTTATTCAGGAGATCGTCATTATCTATTTGATCAGATTATTGATATTGGAATTGTATTATTCATCGTTCATTTGCTTGATTGGCGCGGTAAGATATCAAAGCCAACTTTTTTTACCTATTGCCACGTGACGTGAGAACGTGATTGATGGTGTGTTATGTTATTCTCGATCAACTCGACAGAATCACAAATCAACAATTATGTTTAAAAGGATTTAGTACTCAGCATCAGTGATGCATTGAATTAACTGAGTGGATTTTGGATTTGGCGGGGGTCCTATGACGTCGTGTATGACACAAAAATAGATGTTTTAAAGAGCTTTTCCTTGGGTTTTTATCTGTGTTATTATTCTTGGGTTTTTTTCGTAGGAACCGATCGCTGCTAAGATTTAATATGCAAGAACAAATATAGGAATTTATGCATAATAAATATAGATTTAAATATAAGCATCAGCATTGAAAAATTGATTGTAATTGATGAATTGTTTACTGTTACCAATTTTCTCAAAGGTAAAAAGTTGATTTTGAAAGTCCTTCAATTGGTTATCATTGTACAGTTATAACCTAACTCATTTAGGTAGTATAGTGAATTGTGAAAATCTGATACAATGTAGGTGTGAAATGGGCATTATCAATGGAAATATTAATTTATGAACACAGACGACAAAATTATTTAATGGTAAAATGATGATGACTATTGTAATTGAGGACGAAATTAAGGCGCATAATTTAAAGGAGAAAGTAAAAATCGAACAAAGAAATAATATAATAATATATACCATTAGAATCTCATTGAAAATAATTGATACTAAGACGTAGGGAAAATTGCCGTGAACAGAACAAAGAAAAGATGGGGTTGGAAGTAATTTCAGAGACTTCAACGATGAGAGAAATGAGACTAATTGATGTTGCCATAACAAGTAATGGTAACGACGTGCCGGGGAATTTATTGGCGACAATTAAAAGCACTGTCTGAAGTCTCAAAGTATCTACGATGGATTGAAAAAAAAAACACGAACAAAACATAAATTATGGTCACAGTGATAGAGATTTTGCAACCGCACAACCCTACGCTCATCCTATGAAGGATAGAAATAAGATTATTGCGCAAAAGTTGACAGAACAGTTTATTGATAGTCTGATGTCTGCCATATGTAATTATTTTGGAGGAGAAGGAGTGGTTGACTAATGAGGAGCTTTGTCTGAATAGATCGTTTTGCCTCGAGCTAGTTAACAGCCACTCTGACAAGCGTGGAACAAAATTAATAACGCTAAAACCCTTAAGAGTGTTATTGTAGCTAATTTGAGAATCGTCTGGTGAAAAAAAGAAAATTTAAAGAAATGAATAAACCACCAATTTACACATCTTTCTTAACGTACTTCACAAGTCGGAAAAGGAATCGAAAATAATTTAATTGCTTTACGCTTGTTTGAAAAAAATAACTTAACTTTCTGGTAGTGGAAGAAAAATCAAAAACATTTACTAATAGCTTTCCGCTTGACTGATACACATTACTCTCTGGTCGAATAATGAATTGAATAATAATACTGTGTTTAGGCCTGATTGTAAGGTGAGACATTAAAGAGAATTGATACTCTAAACTGTGTATCTTCAATCAATGCAAGCATTCGCAATTCTCAATTCCATCACACGATATGGGGATGCTTTCACATTGAAGCCATTCGGCTCGTCATTTATTAATGAAGCAATCCCATTATGTCGGAATTAATGAGTTGTTATTTCTACAAACGAATCTGAATGCGGTTGAAATCCAAACACGCTTCGCCAAATTGCGCGATGAAACACAGTCATTAAGTAATAGATTCCGGAAAGATTAATTGAAAATCGAAAGGAAAGCTCAGCCATGAATAGAATCAAGAACAGAAATAACAACCGGCATAAACCAGAAATAGTCCTTTGGGATAACGAAATGTAATAACGTGTTAATTTGTTTAAGTTATGATTAAGATAAAGTGTGAGTAAATATAGACGTGTGCAGATTGAACCCGAAACAAAACAGCCTTACCCAAGGCATTATTCACTTAATACACGTATTTATTGTTTTATTACATCAAAATGTGGAACATAAACAAGGTTTTTAAAAATCGTCAGATATATATAGCCTAAAAACGTTAAGTATTTCATTCTGTTTCTAAATTGGGGTAATTGACACAACGCTGCTTTTACTTTATCTTCTTTTCCCGTTTTAGACTCTTGTGGGAAATATTTTATCTGAACTAGCCTTGTTGGTCAATTAGAATATTGAGGCGTGGCCGCTATGGAACGACGATCGCCATTGGCTATGCTATATATAGTCAATAGAAGGTATCTCTTTGGCTTCTAAATGTTTGCCCCCAAGGCCTTAGAACTGTCTCCTTTCCAAAATGATCGGCGCGGAACGTTGCATAGTAATGAGATAGCTCAAGTTACTAAATGGCATCCCCTTTTGGCTTCATGTTACTAAATGGCATCCCCTTTTGGCTTCATGTTACTAAATGGCATCCCCTTTTGGCTTCATGTTACTAAATAGCATCCCCTTTTGGCTTCATGTTACTAAATGGCATCCCCTTTTGGCTTCCAGTTACTAAATGACATCCCCTTTTGGCTTCATTTTACTAAATGGCATCCCCTTTTGGCTTCAAGTTACTAAATGGCATCCCCTTGTGGCTTCATCTTACTAAATGGCATCCCCTTTTGGCTTCATCTTACTAAATGGCATCCCCTTTTGGCTTCATGTTACTAAATAGCATCCCCTTTTGGCTTCATCTTACTAAATGGTATCCCCTTTTGGCTTCATCTAACTAAATGGCATCCCCTTTTGGCTTCATGTTACTAAATGGCATCCCCTTTTGGCTTCAAGTTACTAAATGGCATCCCCTTTTGGCTTCATCTTACTAAATGGCATCCCCTTTTGGCTTCATGTTACTAAATGGCATCCCCTTTTGACTTCATGTTACTAAATGGCATCCCCTTTTGGCTTCATGTTACTCTTGTTCTCGTTAATAGAAATTCTAAATAAGCTAATTCGGTGCCTCGACATTTTTTATTTTTTTAAAAATGAAATCCAAATTAACACAAATATTCAAGCAATTTAACTTTTATATCTACACGAATTATATCTTTTTTGTTTGAAAATAGAGAATGACATATTCAAGAAAAAGAAAGACAACACTAACATTTACGAAATGTGGATCCTTCACCATCTTGGTAAGACCAAGTTGCATAGCAAAAAAAAAACCAACCATCTTTACATATCGTTGTGTTTTTATATCTCTAAAATACAGATTAGTATGTGGTATTTTAGAGCCTAACCACTGGACAATGGTGGATCACCTAATCAGTTGAGTGGTTGACTCGTACTAGCCCTGCCACTGGAGGTGTCGTCATCGGTTGACATTCCCTCCGCATTTTTAGTCTATTGATTATTTGTCCATATACAACATGTTTCTCATACGGTTTCCTTGGAGGAGTAGATGAAAAAGAAATGGGGGAAGAAGAAGAATGAGGAGGAGGAGGAGGTGGAGAGGAGGAGGAGGTATAACAACAAAACATAAGAAATATAATGATACTGAACATTTATATAGCGTACAAACTCTGAGACGAAAAAGAAAATGGAGGGTGAGGAAGAAGATGAGGAGGAAGAAGAGGAGAATACGAAAACCAGTTTTATCGCTCCAATTAGTTGTAAATACTCTAAAGTCGAGGCTAACTAGAGCCCATTAACTGGCGAAGCCTGTGGGTATAAGCACGATGAAATTGCTTTAAGTAATACCACTTTCCCCTGAAAACAAAAATAATCGAATCCGTTATTAAGTTGGTTTTTAATGTTAGCAATATTGTTTCCCCTCCTTTATCTGTAAATTTTTCGTTTTTACTAGACATGATTATATCAATTATAAATAATACTAAATGGCATTTATATAGCGCTTATCCACGATCGTCACCACGCTCTAAAAGCTTTACAGTAGCACATTTGCCGCGGGGAAGCAACGGCACACTCAACACTTAATACGCAACACGCTGCCTGTCAGGCGCGATTGTAATATTTGGACAAGGACAAACGCTGCTCACAAGCGAGGGGGCCTCCGAAATTAACGTCCGTCTCCGATAGGATGAGGTAAGTGGGACAAAATGTCTTACCTATGGACACAAGCGCCAGTGAGCAGTTACATTTCATTATGTTTATATCTTTGTCGTAGACAGGTTTCGATCCTTGGCAGTCACTCGTCCATTCAATAGCCACGATAGATGTTGCTTGTCAACACCAACAGTCGAGTCGTGCTCACTGTTCGGCCACTGACGCCCCATTATTATAGTTATAGTATAGTATTATAGTAATGTGCATCATTTTAGTTAAATACTTCCTTGCTAGTGGCAGAAGACCGTGTTTCTTTCCTCAATCCTCGTTATATGCATGCATTCTTTTGAATCACAATATTACCGGGGTTGTGCTAAAAAAGCGTACTAGAAGAGTATGACAAAAATAAAAAACAAAACAAAAACAAAACAAAATTAAGAAAAACAGTAAACAAACCCAAAAATATCATCGTATTTAATGGTGTCAATTTTCAAGATCACTTTGCGGCTAGAATTTTGTACACTTTCTTGTTTTACCTGAATGGAATGCCATGCCAAATGATTGTGTCACGATCAGACGATATAAGATAACGTATTGCATTGATTTATTCTTGAAAACACTGGATTCAGAGCAATTCAATGAGCATACTTCCTAAATGAGACAAATGATTTATATCAATTTTGTAACCAAAGTATAACCTGCTTAACAACGAGACGTTAATTGTAAGTCAAGACACACAGAGTGTCAGTGAGTTTCTTGTCATACCTGTATTAATGTTCAATCTTGACATGTAATTCTGTCATCCTTTATATAATAATATTGTCTACTGCTGTGTCCTCATGTTCGGTTTAATGTAGGTTTTGTATGTGAATCTGGTCTTCATAATAAACTAGTTACTTCCATACTTGATAATTTTGCTGTGTGAAATTGCTGTGCCTATATGAATATCATGCAAATTGATTGTAAGTCAATAAATCAAAGGCGGCACCTCACTTTGAATATACTGATGCTTTCATGCCCAAATTTACAGGGATATCAGTTGGCTCCCTTAATTATCGATTGTACAATATTTTCCCCAAACCAGCTATAATAATTCTACACGAGGTAAAGACCTATCAATTATCCTTATTTGAAAGAATTATCAATTGGGAATCAATGGGCATTCTCGGATTAGTTTTATGATATCAATGTACTTTTGTGATGATTTATAGTTTTGATAGCAATTGGTTATTTTATTCATTCATAACATAAATTCTTTCGTATTATATCGTGACCTTGATATCAACTGTAACTCAGCTTCCTATATTTCACAACAGCTACTGTAATAATATGGTTTCATATCCATGCAGCATTTAATCAAGGCACAGATCTTAATTTCACATTTGTTTAAACTATTATAATGTCAGACAGAACTTGGTAGTTGTATGTTGCTATGCAACGATAGAAGACAAATAACCATATAATATTTTTGTACAGAAACCTAAGAAATGTCATTTTGCTTCCTTTTCAGACTCTCTAATTCAAATACATATAATGGGATCCAAATGATCGTCATTCTATACCTTCACGCTGTCGGTGTGGATATCATGTATCTCGTCGCATGCCTCTGTTCCCGAAGGATAGGCATCGGATGTTAATATCAATAGGAAAGGTTATATGTATACGGTAGACAATAAACACTTTTGATAGCTCATCAAACTGTATTCCCCACCAATTCCTGAATGAGAATTTTGTCAAGTGAATGTCTGATTGTTTTATTTCTGCTCCTTAGGAAGATTACTTTCTATCGACATAATTTAGAATCTTTAAAAAGAATGAATTCACCACGAGTTATTGCCCGAATTCGGAATAACGAGCTTTTAGCTGGTTTTATTTGCTTCTGGTGTCTGTTGCCTAGTGGTTAGACTAAGGGACTGGAGATTTCGTTGAATTTATGGATTGGAATCCTATGAGTGCTACCGACATTAATACTAGGGAAATATTCTTTACACTTAAACATATTGTCTTTACTTAAATATAGGCAGGGAAAGATAGTGTCAGTATGATGTGGTTAACAGGAAGTTGGGAAGGATATTTAATTACACGGCCTGCAGTCAGATAAATAGCATACGCCCGGGAAAGCAAGTGCCCACTCATTCTGGTCCGCCAATCAATAAGTGAATCAAAATTGCTGTAGACACTGAGGTTTTTTTCCTTCAATTTTCAGCATGGCAACCGATGGCACATCTCGTTAAGTCTCACGCGAATTACGATGCTTGTCAACTTGTGTCGCAGTTATGACGTGAGCCGAATAATTCAAAACGTCACTCTCCAGTGAACGAAATGAATATCTATAGACATTGGATGTCGTTTAAACACTCGTTCAAAGGTTGAAAGACAGGAAAGGAACATAAGAAGGTCACGAAGAATGGATTTAGGTAATGGTTGAATAGATCAATGAAGTGTTAATGATTATGATGACGCACCAACAATCTCCAAGCTAACATCCAGAAATCTTTTTACAGATCAAAAACAGAGAACATCACAGAAGCTCTGAAGAGATGAATTGGATAGGAATATCCCCCACCCCCCAAAACTTTTTTTACAAAATAAATAAATAAATAAATAAATAAATAAATTATATATATATAAAAAATTACCAGGATGCGATATTACTTCCACTACCAACGGATGCCATGATAAGGCTGCCTTCTTACGTACCTACCTCGACTTATATACTATATATCTCTATATTATTTGTCAATTCATCTGTGTTCTTTTATCTAGAAAAAGAAGAAGAAGAAGAAGAAGAAGAAGAAGAAGAAGAAGAAGAAGAAGAAGAAGAAGAAGAAGAAGAAGAA
>JARFNW010123761.1:0-12448 GCA_031763155.1 Dirona albolineata
TAGGTGATGAGTGGTGTAAGTCCTCATTGGCATTTGGATCCATTTGTCATGTGCACCCTTCAGAGCTTGACACATGGATGGTCCCTACACTGCTTATTGCGGTATAAAGGGGATTCGATAAACAAACAAACAAACCTTTAAAAAATAAAATAGAGGCAGATGTGTGTATTATGATAATAATGTAATTATGGTGTAGGTTTCATGGCGGACGAATACTCACTGGAGCGTAGAGTAGCGATGCGTGCAATCTTCAATCTTTTGTGAGTGGAGAACAAAGTAAAAAAAAAAAAACCCAAACAAAACAAAAACCGAAAGTTTCACGTCATGCTATATTTACACATAGATTGGTGTGACAGGTTGCTGCTTTAAATTGAATGATGGATTACAAAGCATCAAAGAGACAATACATTTCCTAATACAAAGGTGGTTTGTTTTGTTTTGTGTTCAACTTGTGAATGGGGCCCATTTGTATCGCTCTTCTCTGATAACCAGATACTGTACATAGTAATGCAGACCTACTGAAGTTATGTGGACCTGAGTGCAAGCAGCGTTGCCATTGTTCAAAAATTGTTGTATTAATGCATAACAGTACAGGCCGTGCGTGTCGTTTCAAGTGTTCCGTTGCTTTCCCAATGTGCTACTGTAAAGCATCTGAACAAGTGGATGATCAGCTAAGCAAGACGTTGTTGATTTTGTTGGTGGTTCTGGTAGTTGTGGTGGTCGTGTTATGGTTTGTGGCAGTCAGTACTGGTACCGGAAGTAGAAGTGATGGAAGTACAATGTAGTTGTGGTGGCGCCTGTGGTAGAAGTAGAAGTGATTTTTTTTGTAGTGGCGGTATTTGGTGGAGGTGATTTTGATGGTGTGAGGGTATTGGTGGAGATGATTTTAGTGGTGGTAGTGGTGGTCGAGATGGTGGTGAGTGAAGTCGTGTTGGAGGCGATTTTGGTGGTGGTGGTGGCAGTAGTGGTTGAGATGGTGGCAGTGGTGATGCAAAACAAGTTTGGTTCTCTATTTAGCGCATTGCTGTGACTGGAGTGATGAAAGTGAAAGGCATAGATCACTAAGTCACTACTGGATACTGGATGTCTTTCACGATAAGAATGATGCAATGCATGGCCAGTATCTTAAGAACTGCGATGTATAAAACAAAAGCCTGAAATCAATCTATATGATGGCGCCTCAACATTGACAGAGTTGAGACCGTCAGCTGCAAGTACCATTACATAATATACAGGTAACCCATAATTTTGTCATGCCTTGAGAAAAAAAAAACCGAGACTATATCCGCCATTTGCAGCAACACTTGTCTATGGACTGGAAGCTTCAAGATGCATATTATATGTAGATTTATATCTTGTTACTGTCACAACTTAAGATTTGGCAAAGTTCACTTAGCCAATGAACAAATATCTTTGGCAAATCAGGCACATCCCCACTGATTACTTATACCTACTTATAAATTACTCAACTATAGTAGTGCAGGGTGAAGTCACGTTTCGGGTTCCCCTTCTTCACCTAAAAGTCTGGTATAGGTATATTTATTTCTTTTCCTTGTGAGCTGAAGGGGAAACCCGAAACACTACTTGTTCTGTTACTTGTTTTTCTCTCTTTTATTCAGATCTTTAGCTTCTGGCAGCCCTCATCCCTTAGTTTGCAAATAGAGATTGTGTTCTTCTTAGAAGCACTTTCACTTTGGGAGAAATAGAATCATGAGGTTGAGAGGTCAGAACTAAGGCGTCATTGTTCAAACACCTCTGACCAAGTCGAATATTGAAGTAGCCAAAACTATCAGAGACAGTCTCTTTGATATGAATTCAATGCATGCTGCACTATTCAAAGTAAAAAAAATAAAAATCTAAATTTTGTCATCTTTACGGCTTTCTGACTTTGACATATATCCTTTCTTCAAGTGGACACTAAAAACAAAGTAATGGCTTCTCTCATACTAATACTATAGTAATAAGAAAAGGTCAGTATGGCTAAATGAATGTCTTACCCAAAGGACACAAACGCTGGTGAGCTAATATTTTCATTAGGTATTGTTTTGTTGCGAAAGTTTTGGGTCCCAGGAGGTCACCCATCAATTAACTAGCCACAATAACATTGCTCAACAATAACCAACCGTCGAGTGGTGCTCACTTTTCGGCTATTTACACCCAATCTCATTGTCATGATCTAGAACCTAGCAGCCTAACCACTTGGCTACAGATCATTCTAAGTTTTCACACTAGAAGAATGCGTTCAGAAAGATATTTTAAACAATACTTAACCTAAACTTCCAAACACTTCAATCACAATTGAAACAAAAGTATTTACACATTTTAAGATATTTTCTTCATATTATATAAGATTTATTATTTGAATTTGAACACATTTTACTCTATTTACAAAATTTAAATATAAAATATCATTATGTTTCGAAAATGTGCCTCAATGGTAATGAAATATAAAATGTGTGTATGGGGGTGGGTGGGAAATAAACAACAAAACCATTGTAAAAACTGATGAAAGACAAAAACATTTTTGGAGGAAAGCAAACATAAAGGTAAGGTGGATAAATACATCATCAACATATAAACCAGCTTATTTTTCATAAAAACCAGATAAAAGATAATACTAGAATCCATTCATACTTAGATGTCTTTTAGTCATGGTACAACCCTCCTTCTATCGGAACGCTTAACCCTAAGACACTTTACAATTTGTGGTGTTCCATGCCTAAGTACTCACTTAAAAACAAAACAAAAGACAATCCGAGACTCAAAATAATAATGTTTTTGGGGTTGTTTTTTTAAAATACAGATTACTGTCATTACCACAATCACCACTTTCGTCATCATTCCAGTCAGAAAGAAAGACTACCACTCACATCCAATTTACTATTCTTTCGTCTGACAGTCCCATAATCTATGTGACTAAAATTTATATTGTCAGACTCATTTACAGCATGCACCATGCATAAAAAGTTTTCCATTGCTTGAAATGTGATGAAATTGAGTAGTGTTTGAAAATGGTCACCTGGAAAATATGAAATTACCATTAGTCAGAAACGCATTTGTCCCATTATTTGTGTTGTCACTTTCATCCAATAACATTAACCCATTCACTACTAAACATGCCCAATTTTACTTGCTTGAACTACTATGGCAAAGGAGGTAATACTGAACACATTCAACATTGCTTCACAAAAATAATCGTGACAAATTCAGTAGAATAATAACTTTTGTCTTTTTAAAATAAAAAATTCTCTTTGTCAATCCGAAATTTGTCTTTAAGGTCTTTTCCGAGGGTAGACCGAAATAACCCAGGCGTCAGTCGCAAACTGGGATCAAGGTCTTGAGTTCAACTGGGGTTCAAACCAGCGACCTCTCTTACCAAAGGCGAGTGACATAACCACGGCCTCCCTTCTGTGTCGGAAATGAATAAACTTATACGAACAAAAAAAAGACTTGATTTTTAACAAATACAAGTTATATGTTGAAAGTGAAAAACAAAAATAAATAGACAAATATGTTACAATGTTAAATGTTATACAACACAAATGGTAAACTCACCCCACCCCTTGAAACAATTTCATAAAAAAAAATTGTTGAATGAGCCCTTCATTCATTTCTACCCAGCACTATAAAAATCCTCAAATTTATCACTTTGGGACGTACTTCCATTGCTTGCCATCAAGCCATGAAGAAAAGAAAACGCCATCATTGGTTTGGAAATTTACTTTGACTTCGAACACAAATCTATCCCTTCACGGAAGCAGAGAGGAAAGCAGGGTCGTAAAAATATACAGAGTAACGTTCCTTGCTAAAGTTAGGATAAATTCTGTGTCTATAGTTACGGTGTACCGTACGCCATAGTGATTGTAAATAATGGATGATCTAGTAGTGAAATGGGTTTAATCATATTTTGAGTTTTTCATCCATTCACAAAGTAAACAATGCAATGAGCTAAATATGACATGTATGACCAAAAGTACAAGCACAATTAGGTGGTGAATAATAATGTATTATCTTTTCACCATTTCACACTTATGCTAGTATGAATGACAACACACAGTCATCCTTCCCATCCCTCACCACCAAATCAAAGATCATAATGAAATTGTCGTGGGTAGAGTGTGAAGAGGATTTTTCATCGCTTGTACTGCCAAATATCAAAGAGTGCCATCTGCATCCATCCTAGAGACTTCAACATCTTTAAAAAGGTGTCATACGTTGTCTATGAGGCACATTTCAGAAGAAAAAAAAGGTGGGCTGAGATCAAATTGTTGGATGAATCATCCTGGTAGATAAAAACAAACATGACATTAGTAAATGATCAGAAATCATTAAATATCAGAATTGTATTATGCTAAAAAGAAGGAAAAAAGTTCACAACAAAAGGTCCACTGATGAATATGTCTACTCCTAAAATAAAAAGATAACACAAATAAAAACTAAACAACAATCAATATCAGTGATAGTGAATTTGAAATATGTAATTTTGTTAAAGAAATAAATATAACATCCATGATAATCACAAAGCTCTGTGAGTCTCACTATGCCTTATATATCTTCCCCAGCAGGCTGACAAGTCTATTTTACTGCACAACTCCCTTGAGAGCATATATAACATATACAAGAAGCTGCCCTTAACCTGTAACATCCTGTCAAGGGGCAAAATCATTCATTGCCTTTAGCTGGGTATTCATTCACACTCATTCAGTCAAAAATGGTAAGAAAGTGTAGTGTTTAAACACAACGGCAAATAAATCTTGGGACTGGGATATTGTTCAGTTCACAGTGTTCACAGACCTATTCAAATATGATACTTTAGTTAAACCAGCAAATCACGCTGCAGCACCAACCGCATTAATATCAACTCTCATCATGTGGGTTTTCACAGGGAATCCTCTGTCTCTCTATTGTTTACCTAAGGGTAACCGAGACCATGAGGTATTCCACAAGTTATTGTGGATTACGATTTTTTAGGCATTGTGTTCAATGCTTGCCGATAAAACGGCATCAGTTTGATTGTTCAACCCTTTGTTCACATTAGTATAGCGCTACATTGGTTCTGCATATGTATGAAAACACGATTATTCTGTGATGTTACTCATTGAAGTTATACCTGTTTGAATAGTGTATGTAGTGGTGTTACAATTACAGTGACTGTATTTTCAATTTATTTCACAATCTTTCACACAACTCCTGAGCTGTACGATTCAATACTGTTTGCATTTTGTCATTGGTGAGAATTTCACGCATGCATTGGTATAATTTTAACACACCGCCTCTACCAAGTTGTCTACAAATCGCAGAAACAAAACCCTACTTCAAGTTAAATTCAAACTTAGATAAAAATGTTGTTTTCTTTTCCTGCGCTGCTCTATAATAATTATAGCAAAACATAGCTGCCACTTAGAATATAACACAGCCCTGAAGAGAATATTTATGCATGGCAGTCAAGATAATCTGGTCAACTGTCGAGGTTTATTTTGACTTTCACACCCAAACAAGCTATCTCACCCTCAATACAGACAGCCTGATTGTAATATATTTGTTTATTACAAATTACATGTAATTACAAATTTATGGTATCATTGGAAATGTGCAGAAAGAGTTGAATTTGGGCATATTCACAACATATAAACCAACAACTGTTTGAATCGCGATTTTAGTGTTAAACTAAAGCCTGGCTATAATGTATTTCCCATGGTGAAATTGGACACTCAATCCAAAAATAAAACTGAGTATGGGCTTTTGAAGATGCTCTAAGTTCCGAACTGCAAACATACATTGGGAGATTTAAGGACACGAGTTCCATCATGGCCCAAGAATAAATGACGGTATGGAACACATGACAATATCCTAATACCAATGTAGTATTAATTACTGTGACCACACTACACGTGTACATTGATCCTGTAAATGGCCAAATCTGTATACTAATAGCAATAGTTGACAACTAAGCAAATTAATACCAACCAATGAAACTAATAATTAGAGCTAAGCTATGAGAGGATTTTCCACATTTCCCCATACCACTGAATTATATGGAATACCAAAATGTATGAGTTGACATCTCGAATTTAGTAGTATTAGTCAAAAAATCTTCATACATTAAGAAGTAAAAGAGTGAAAGTATTTTCCAAACTCACAGCTTGTATCTTTTTCTTTCTTTTGCTTGCCTTCTGACCTGCAACGGTAAGGGCAAAATGTACAAATTATAACAACCCAGAGCCCCTGACTCTGACCAAGTGTAAATATAGGAACAGAATAAAAAATACAAGACATTTTCATTCAGCATATATCTCTTCAATGCTTACATTATCTAAATCACTTTAATATTTATATAGACAGGCGTTTCCTTGAGATATATTTCTTTGTCTAGTTTGTGTGTTTGTACCTTCATCGTTAGATTGTTATGCGCCCAGAGCCCTCCTTTAAGAAGGGGCGTATGGCGCATTATAAATGTGCATATTATTATTATTATCATAGTAATCTGATATATCGACAACAACAAAAATAAAGGATGAGAAAGACAAACATGATTGAACTTGAACCATGATCGAGTTAGAACCACATTACTCATTACATTTGATGCACCAACCTGCTCTTTTAGAACCACATTACTCATTACATTTGATGCACCAACCTGCTCTTAGCCTTGCTCTTAATGGTCTTTTTATGTTTGGAAGTGGCAGACTTTACAATTTTCCCACTAGAGCTGGTGTTAGCTGGAATGGCCCCTCCACTGCTGGCTGTGCTTCCGGTGGGAGAGTTCTGGCCGTTGGTCTGATGGGCAGGGGTTGTGGTGTTTGACTCTGGACTGTCGGGTTCTCCTGGACAAGTCACAAATACAGCATGATAAGATATCAATATGGACATCAAAAGCAAACCATTGCTTAATCTGATGGTACAAAAAAATCATCACATCATGTGTGAAAAAAAAAGGGGAGACATAATTGTGACAATCACGATTCTCTTATGACGGTTGGCAGGTCTGCTTAACTCCTCAAAATCGACCAAACGGAAGCCCTTCAGACTCAGACACATCTGATTGCAAAGTGTTGATTTTGGATGTCACAAAGCCACTTTAATGTTAGTCCTCAACATTTTATACTATTGTTGCACACTTACAACCGACCAAAAAGGAGCCTCATTACAGGAAACAAATGCCACACGACCGACAACCATTATCAGCATACACCGATTGAAGCTTTGCGCCAAAAACAAAAAAAACATTTTCACTTTGATCATATACAGCTCTACAGTCAAGTACTTTTATGTTATAAAACTTGCTCCCCGGGGGAGCCGGTGGCGCAGTGGTTAAGTCACTCTCTTTTGGTTCAAGAGGTTGCGGGTGAAAGCACTAGATTTTTTCTGCTGACACCTGGGTTATTCCGGTCTACCCTCTGAATAGACCCTCAAGACAACCTCCCCCTTGGGAATATATCTTATCTTTTATAGGTATTTATTAAGTCCCCTCTGTCATCTCACTTACTTTTCTCTGATGGATCAGCTACCCCAGCAACAGCCTGAAAGAATGAAAAAAGAGGAAATAATCACAATATAACAAAGGATTAAAAATAACAATAAAGTAACAACACAAACCACTACCTTTTTGACATTATAGTGACAACTCCTGTGTATTATATTATCATATCTTTTCACTTTTTATACAGAGAAGAAAAAATTAATCAGAAAATGTAAGTGCCCGGTACATTCCAATTTAACAAATTTTTTATGTGCAAATTATTTCAACCAAGATGTTTCCTTTTGTCTTATAAAAGTCGGAGTTAATGATGAGAAAATACACACTGAAAGTAGTGAAAGTCTTAAATAAAATATTTTTAAAAAAACAACCCACAATTACAAAGCAAAACGTTTTAATTATGTTTTAAGTTTTTTTCAGCTTTGTTGAAATGGTAAAACGACTTGAACAATCCAAAACCATTGAAACAACAAACATTTTCATTTACAATTATCATGAAAAACTCACTGCTGCTGACGTCACAGATGATTTGGAAAATAACCGGTCTGCCTCTTTGAATTTTCTGTTTCTCTTGTCTGCCTTGCTGTTTGTGTTCCTGTCAATAGCAGCATTAAGAACACTGATTTAGGAATTTTTTTTTAGTGAAACACTATGAATGCAAGCGCTCATGTAAAACACATGAAAATAGAGGCAATGTACACAATGCTTACCATAATAAAATTATAACAAAAGCAAGAAATAGACTATGATGATTGACCCTTTGCAGGGTCTAAACATGTTCCAATTAAAAGCATTCCTTGCAGTTGAGTGCTGAGTCATGTACTTTTATATATATATATATTATATATATATGCGTATGGTGCTGGTTTAATCATACTGTAGTCAATCACATTAACATGGTACATTTTCCTTTATTTTCAAAACATTCAAAACTCAAATTTGCAAAGAAAAAATATTACTGCCATTCCTTTGAAATCAATAGATGTTTTAAACCAATTCTTGGATGTGATTTTAAATTTTAAAATCTAAAATTAACATGAACATAATTAATTGATAACATAGATCATGTAATTATTTTTCAAAAAGCATCATGCAATCATTAAAAGTAATAAATTTTATTGAAATAAAAAAAACAGTTAAAAACTTTTTTGGGTTATTTGAATCATGAGAATAAAATGAAGCTGGAGAAAAGGATAAAATCATGTCCAGGAGTGAGGAAAACTTGCACCTTGTGTAAAAAGCTGAAAAGGATCAAGTTTCTGATAATAGAACACATCATAGTGTAGTAAAATAACAATATCCAGTAGCCTATCATATAGGTATATGAAAATAGCTAACTTTGTATTTGTGAGATATCTGTCCCATCCCTTGATGATATTGCCATAAAGCTGTGTGTCCTCCAAATAGCTTCCTTCAAATGCATAAATCTGACGCTCAAGGTTGTGAAGAGTATCCTAGTGAGGAAAAATAAATATCATCATGGGATAATAATCTCTTTCGTGAAGAATTCCAAGGACACTGACCATTAATCATTTACACAGGCGTTTTGATTGATGTAAGGCGATTACTCAACATGCTCCTTGGCTAGTCTATTGTAATTTATCTGACGGGCATGAAATATATTTCAAAGGTCGGCGCAAAAGAAAACGGGGAGTTATTGAGTAAATCATCTCGAAGATTAACTGGTCAGTTGACAGGTTCAAATGCTTTTTTGTACATAATATAAAATACTAGCCATTGTCAGCATTTATAATGCAGGTGGTAGCCATAGCCCACAGTGACAAAATAGTGAAAAAACGTTGGTAGGACAGGACCTGGAATGTGGCCGCGAACACAGGTTTTATCAGCACCTATTTTCAGTAGCCAGTTGAGGGGATCATGATTTTCACATTCTAATAGAATTGTTGGCAACATCTTGTTTGGCTGTGTCTGTATGGTTTTGGCCTTGGCTACTACTTCAATGGTATTTGATTACTTCTTCTCTTGAGACTTAGAACACGTATGGTCATGTTTGGCTCAGTACATAAAATATGGTTTGATTCTCGTTTGCTACGTTATGCCACACCTCTGTCTGGCACAGTTGTCATTGTCAGCGATGCGAGAAAGATGATCCGTCTGTAAAAAACTGAAGCAAGAAACTTAGTAAGAAACATGAAAACCTCTCACTCAATTTGATTGTGTCATCATGTGTACCACTCTTGCACCTTGTCTTTTCAATGTATCAATTCAAAACGTACAAAACATGAGCAAATACTGTCAATTATGAGGTTCATGATGCATATATATATATTAATATATAAACTTTAGGCCTGGCAAATGGACCCCGGAGGTAGCAGACAAGATTAAGAGGCGAAAGTGCCGCTGACATGTGACATTCGTCGGGTGTCTGCAGAAAAGCAACATGATCAATGATGGTCACTGCGATACTATACTTCAACTAATTACTGTTACTGTTGATATGTTGAACGAGTGCTAACAATAATATTATATAATACTAGACTTTAAATAGCCGATCGTACTAACTTGTAACTTACTATAAATCATGATTTATACTTGTATGATACCAAAGGAATCGCAAGTACTTCGCAGTTTTATAAACAAAAATACTGGAAACAAAAAAATCAATAATAATTCAAGTGACGAAACAAAACGAACTATCTATCTTATATATCTATCATTTCTGCACTCAGCCAGACTCAGACCGTTCGCTCCACTCAAAATTTATTTATTTGCAGATCCAAGCAACGGATTGCGGGAGGCCCACCGGTCACCAGTGCACCACAGAAACTAGACATTAAGGAATTCTGCGGGGAAAATGAGAGCCCTGGCGGCTAACTGAACTCTTCTAATTCTAACCCTGCTGAGTGAGTGAGTCTCCTACTCCTAACTCTAACATCAACACAGTAGACTAACAACAATAATAATAATATAATAACAAAACAAAACTAAACTAAACTTTAGGTAGTCAGAATTTGTCAGCTCAACGATTTTTACAGCTTCGGTAAATTACGACATTTACCTGACCATAATATCTCCTCAGATTTTCTCAGGAATACTACTACTACTATGGGATAGCGCATTATAAATGCTTGAATCTGATTGGTCATTGGCAATTGGTCACAAACAAACACCGCGACATTGAACATAATATTATTAATATTATTGGAGAGGTAATAGTAATAGGTCTAGGACTAGGATATTATAGCCTAATCATTATGAATTTGAGCTGAAGAAATGAAAATGATTCATTAGAATACGAATAGAGAATTACAATTATATGATGCTGATGACTGATGGCGATGGATAATAACATACAGTAACTTCGATTCCGCGCAGTTCCAATTGATGATTACTTATTATAATTAGGTAACTTATATATTGTTATTGTCAATTGTGCCTCGATACCGCTCACTCGGTGTCAATTGACGCTTTGCAGCACTTGTTATTGAATTGTCAACTGGCACCAAGTCACTCGGTGCCAATTGACATTACGATAATATTATCATGAATTTGAATTTGAGCTGAAGACTGATACTGATACTACTGATAGTGATAGAGAATAGAGACGGAAGAAATGAAAATGATTCATCAGATTAGAATATGAATAGAAATACAATTACATGATGTCGATGAGATGCTGATACTGACTGATGCCAGTGATGGATTACAGTAACTTAAATTCCGCGCAGTTCCATTAAACGATTACTTATGTTATTGTCAATTGTGACCGAGTGCCTCGATACCGCTCGGTGTCCATTGCCATTGACGCTTTGCAGTTGCAGTGTTGTCAATTGGCACCGAGTCACTCGGTGCCAATTGACACTACGTTGAAATTTAGTATGCATTCAGTTCAGTGACAGCCTGACCCATTAGCCCCGTTCTTAGTTATCGTATCTAGTCAGGCGTTAGACACATAATATAAAATTTAGTAAATGGCAAAACTACAGAACTTACAGCTATCTCAGCTCTTCTTCGAACTAACTCGGCGAGTTCAGCTCGGGTATCTATGTGAGCTTTCGCCGCCATTTTCTTCATAATGAAAGAATGAAGGAAGTACACTTCCGGCTATGAGCCCAACAACACGAAAACGAAAAGAAGATTTTACACCTATTTTTTTACACCATAAATTAAGCTGGATTTGGCTCCCTCTTATTCATTAATCACGTACGATAGTGACTTAATTGAACTATGTCATGATTCAGACTGCGATAATTTGTCTCAAAATTGCTAAGCTTTTTATATCAATACCATTAGGGACATTAATTAGGGTGTATAATTGGCGCTTGTGTCCTTGGGTAAGACACTTTGTTCTGCTTACCTCGTATTATCGGAGACGGGCGTTAAATTCGCAGGTCCCCTCGGTTGTAGGCATCGTTTGTCCTTGTCCAAAAATTACATTCGCGCCCAACAGACAGCGTGTGGCGTATTATGTGTTGAGTGTTCCGTTGCTTCACCGAGGCACTAGGCAAATGTGCTTCTGCTTTAAAACGCTTAGAGCATGATGATGATCGTGGATAAACGCTATATAACTGACATTTATTATTATCATCATTATTATTATTATCATCATCATCATCTCATCAAAGAGTCTCAACGTATTTAAATCTCAATTGAAACACCATCTTTTCAAGAAGGCATATCTCGTTTGACAAAATTTGTGTATTGTTTCACCATTAATTTGAATGTAAATTTTGATGATTTATATACTTGTCCTTGTAAATTGAAATTGGTATACCATTATCTATACTATTGTGAATTATAATATTATAGATCTTTCTTTTTCTTGTTGAATGCGCGTAGAGCATTAAGTAATTTCTTAGGTATGCGCTATAAAAATGCTATTAATTATTATTATTTTATTATTGTCATCATCATCACCATCATCATCATTATTATCTTTATTATTATTATTATTATTATTATTATTATTATTATTATTATTATTATTATTATTATTATTATTATTATTAT
>JARFNW010123772.1:0-12448 GCA_031763155.1 Dirona albolineata
TATATATATTATAATCAAATACCTGTTAAATATAGGTACTGTCGTGTAAAAGTGGTGGTGTCTTTTCTTTTATTGCAAATTTGAAAAAGCCAAATACAGTTGTTGCGACAAAGCGCCTCCACGGTAGCGTTACTTACTCATAGACTTTTCTGAAGATTTCAGATCTCTCAGGTTCCTCGAGGTACCATTCGTCAAAACTCCTTATTCTTGGGAGGCCACATACTTCCCTGAGCAAAAGTAGAAATCAGAATATTTCATCAGAACTCGCATGATTTATCATGATACACAAACCCTCTCCAGAGAGGGAAATAATACTGATTTGTTTGACGGAATAAACATTAATAATATATCAGTGGAGGAGCACATCGGTACACACAATGAGTGTTTAATGGCTTATAAGAGAAGATCAGATAAACTTTATTAGTCTACAAGTGAAATTGAATTATAGGATCCACCTCCCCCCCCCCCAAAAAAAAAGTTCCGCAATTTCACCTTCAAACACTCTGGATGTATCAAGCTTTGATGAAGTTTTGCGTTCAATTTTGAAATGTTGTAGATAGGTAACTTGCTATTTCAATGCATTTCGTCTACTATTTTCTAAACATAGAACGACCTTTGTTTTTTGCGGGGTTTTTTTTTCAAACTAACTAATAGTCCCACCACACTATTTAGTTTGGTTTGCCAGTTAATGGATGGAGATCATGCGAAGGCACGACCAATCCACTGAAACAATATATCATTAGGTTATTGACAGGCATAATGATATAGAATAATGATAATAATGAACATTTCTTACAGCACCACTTCTCATTTTAAACAAGCACTGGGCGCTTTACATTTAAAAATAATCGATTACTAAAATAGAACCGCCTTCTAACTTTGGGATTGCCATTCACAATGTGAGCATTTGTATCGAACACAACCATGACAGTCAACTTGGTGTGTATGTATACTCTGTGGCGGATTAGTCCAGGGGTATTGGGGCTGTTTTCTGTTTACGGCGAGGAGGCGGAGTTGCCGTAGCAGACATGAGTTGGATTCCCCCGGTCGACGTAATTTGTTTTCTTCTATTTTCTGTTCTTGTATCTCACTGGTACTGTTACATTATCACACTATCATTCGATATCGACTTGTGACATCATTACTTGCCTATAGTCGTTGTATGGCGGTAGTCCGTGGTCTCTACCTCTTTGTAAATTAAGAGAAGCCAGATCCATACTTATGTTGTTTCTGTCCTCAAACAGACGATCTGACAATTCAGTCGTGATAAATCGGTCAAAATGACGAATAGAATCCTGAAAAGTAAAGGGTGACAACTTATAGTTTGATCAATATTATATTAAGATGATGAAGATGTGGATAATCAAACCCTAGAGCAGGATTTATATTCTCGCAATCAACATAGTACAGTGTATGTAGTTATTGGTTCGCTTGATTATTATCCTCTGCCTAGACCCTCTGCCCTCTACACCAGCAGATACGGGTCAAATGCACGCAGTCAAGCTCATTCTAGAGGTAAATAAGGCACCAATGCTATCCTTAAGGTTATATCAGTAAGGTCGAGAGGGAGACCTACGCTTGTGCATCCCTAAAGACTCCATAAATCAACCCTCCAAGGCTCTCTTTGAACTCCTCCCTTTTCATTTGCACTACCCGTTACAAAGGCATTGGCTCTCACGGGTTTTGTCTTGATGTTTTGATGTTTTAGTGTTACTGTCACTTTGCGTCGCTTGACGAAATGTCGCTTGTTTTGTTTTGTCCTCGTCTTTCAAGAAGTATCTCACAAATTCCTCTTATATCTATTTGCATACGACTGGCTTCAGCGGGTCTCATAATATTTTTTCGCTCTTTCGATAGCTGTTCTTTGACTTGTAGATGTGGTTATAGTCCGTAACCCCGCACATATACAGGCTCACAGACTTTACATCATTTATACCCCAGCATGTCTTGTAATTCAAGATTCTTTTCAACTCCCATGTGAAGCATACAGTAAAGCAGCCTATTAGGCTCGCCCTTCTAACGTACTGACAATATATTTCTCTGCCTTTAGCCGGGCACTCATCCACACTCCTCGAATGAGGAAAGCAATGTGTAAATAGTCTTTTCCAAGCACTAAACATTGGTAGCTTCAGAAATCGACCTCAGGATTTGTCTATCTCGAGTCGAGTAGCCTAAACACTCGACCACTGACGCCCCCACCGATAGAGACCCCATGTAATTAGATAATGACAACGTACATGGAATAATATTAATACGTATGCGAATTTGGCAGGATGTAAAGAATGGCAATGGCGATGATGGTGGTCCTGATGATTGTGGGGATAGCAATGCTACTCACATTTCAAACAATATTTTCACTAAATAGTCTGTTGCAACGTGACCCTGGGTTTTAGTTGGAGTGACAACTCACAACCGAAAGGATGATTCCCCAATGCTCAATATGTTTATGCTACGACTTACATATTATCACAATTTAAACATAGACCAAAATCTTAAATTAGAATCCGCTCTTTGTGTTGTAGATGGAAGATGAAACGGGGGGATCCCCAGCGTACTGGTTAAGTTTAGGGATACATAAATTGTTAGTTCGAATCCTGTCCTGTGTTGTACAGTAATATGTACCTTTCAGGAGTTTCAACGCTGTGTCTTAACAAAACAAAAGTAATCCCTTAAGAGTCACGAGGCCCATAAATCCGGTGCCTATCCCGGTTGCTGTAGCCTGAAGCGGAAAGAGTGACATATGTCACCCTTCTGGATAGGAGGCTGGTCTCCCTCGTATATTACTTCTCCAGGTGTAAGCTGGTACCCATTTATAATTCTACACACGGGTCGAGTGAACGCAATTCCAATAAAGTTCCTTGTCTACAAAAAACAATCTGGTAACCGGGTTAGGATCATGTATCTTACCAGTCTACTAAAAACAACAATAATGATTTGGGTCTCACTTTCGTGAAGTAAAGACATAGTGAACATAAAGTATAAAAAGCTAAGCGAAAACAGATGAAGGAACTGGTCTGGTCTACGGAATGTGCATTCAGTTCGACGTCTACTTACAATTGAATGATTATATTATAACAATATTATTACCTGCTGAAGCCCTGAGCAAAATTTCCCAACAGATCTACCACGATCACGAAGAAGAAAATGTGGTCTGTTGAACATGAAGTGAAGGTCAACCTTCTCCTTTCCTACGGTGAAAGAGCCAGGGATGAGGGTATGCCCAAATCTGAATAGGATTGTATTGAGGTATTACTTCACCACTCACTTAAAACACTTTGAAATTATTATGCTTTCATTTTGTCATTGAGGCAATTAAATATAATTTGATGATGATGATTATTCTCAATAAATCCATGATTACTGAGCTTTTCGTTGACTTGGAAATGTTGCACAGACGATACATATCACATCAATAATAATGGGCATTTATAAAGCACTTATTCACGATCATCACTATGCTCTACATAGTATGGTTTATATAATTGGACAGTGCATTCATGTCTCTTTAACTTCACCATTGCCGTGAGACCGATTCCGGGAACACATTATCAAAATACTTATCGCGACATAATTTTGTCCGTCTAGAATTATCAATGAAACGGTTCCAATTTTCAAAATTGGTTGTTCTTAGAAGCTAAGATTCTACGTTGATCTGCATCCCTCGAATAACTGTAACTGTGGTTACAATCATTGTTCAATTTTACACAGTTTAATTTGACGTCGTTCGTCATTCAATAATGATATTCAAATATGACGTAGTGTTAGTGTTTCATAACGTGCAAAAAATAATAGTATTTGAAAACCTAATCCAAATGATTATGACCCCTGATTGTTAGATAACGTGATTGCATCTTGCCTGAAAGCTGCTGTAGCAAAGGCGTTGATGATGCTGGCGTCGGCGTTGCTGTCATAATACCAGTAGCTCTGTTGTGTGGATGGGTTGTCATGTAGGCCTCTGACCGTCAGCCCATGCTCTCGCATCACCTCTGGACCAAGAATAACGGGCAGCCATTCATGGTAGGTAATGTACTGCAGCACTCCGCCCATGATTTTACGCACTTCTTGGAAGATCTTAGGTAGAAGACAAAGTGTTAAAAAGAGAATGTTATATTCAATGTAAAGATAGAGATGGGTCCAAAGCAATCACCATAAGTAAATAGAAGCTTATGAACTTTGCACCCTAATGCCTTTTGCATATGGCCGGGTCATTGAAAGTTTAACTCAACTCTGTTGGCGTATCATGTTAAGACCCCGGCGTTAAGAATGTTGATTTTGCGAGATTAAAAAAAATGGATCTTGACTAACTACCTGTTATTTTTAGCATCAGATAGTTTAATGAATATATGAACACCACTATGCGTGTGATAAGAATATGTTTGTACTTCATCTATTTATAGTTGACGTTGCAAATATTATCATTGGTCACCCTTTATTATTATTGTTGTTATTATACCAGCTTACTGTTTCATCATCCCATTGTGGGTTGAGCCGGGTCAGAGCAATGGCCATTTGGTTGTGGAGACGGTGGAAGACAGTATGGATGGATGTCAGTGCAGGATGTTCGTTTACTCTCATTTCACCTGAGGATAGAAAACGATACGAGACCCTTGCTCATCATTGTCCACAGGGGTGGCTTCTAGTCGAAGAGGGTATGCTTGGGTGAGGGTGGGGGGGGGGTAAGAAATGGAAGAAGAATTCGATCACAGATTGTCCCCTGCATCCTTCTTCGCCCCTTGTTATCCGCCACCCCTACCCCCGGCCACACTTACCCCAGCTCCCCATCCTCGCTGTACCACTGCCTCCGAACGCCCCCCCCCCCCACAAACTCTCACACCGTGCGAGTCTTCTAGCCTGCCGCTTTGTGTATCCTCTGGTCACGTTTCTAGAAGCAGCAATAAATCAACGACGATGACTGGGAGTTTGAAGACTATGTCCTCCCGGAAGCTAAGACATGTGTGTCATTTGAGTGGGCTCTGTTAAAAAGAACGATATTGGAAGAGGGAATTTGGATGAATCAGACCAGAGTCATACACGGCACTGTAGACGACGATTGACCAATGGATGAATTACGACACATAGTTGCTGACCGCAGTGTATTCATTACCCCAAGCCCCAACCAAAGTTCCTGACCATTGGTCAGTCCACGATGGCTTATTATGACAGGTGTCATATTTTGAGAAACAACTTCCTTATGACTTAAAGGATTGTCGTAAAATAGTATATCTTGTTTACTCAAGTTGGGCTCTTACGATTCGTTGAAAATGGGCATGTTACAGTTTCAGTTACCAAGAAAACCACTGTCATTTGACGTCATTGAGTAGTAAACGGCATCATTTTCACATAAAGGTGTTTACCTCATAATGTTTACCGGGGAGCAGCCGGTAGCGCAGTGATTATGTAATTCGCCTTTGGTTCAAGAGGTCGCGGGTTCGAAGCACTTGATTTTTTTCCCTCAAGTCCTTGGTCCACGTTGCGGCGCTGCATTGCGGCTGAGTTACTCCGGTTTACCCTCGGAATAGCCCCTATGGACCAAATTCCCACTGGGATGAACAAAGTGAATTCATTTGATTATGTATTATTACATCTCATGCTTGCTCACTTGGATACAAACAAAAAAAGAATACATTACCCAATCGCTTTGATGAGTTTTTTTTTCAACCACCTTCCTTGAATATTTCCATTTTTAAGATGAGGCCTCTAAGCGGCAAACGTATAGAACAAGGATATTATTACCTGCTCGGAAACAGTAATCTCCTTTGTAGTCTTTGACACAGGTAGCATTCCTGTCATTGGGCAACAAGTCAAGAGGAGTAACCCGGAGCATTCCTGGAAGGGATTGAAGTACACAGGGCAATTACAATGATGGTTCAATCATTAAACACTTTGTAATTTGTCTTAAATGTTGTTGTTTATCGAATCTCCTGTATACTACAGTAAGCAGTGTGGGGGCAAGACATAATATGTCAAGCTATGAAGGGTGTACATGACAAATGGAAGTAAATCCAAATGACGAGGATTAACATCCATGATCACCTTACATATGGCTAGAAGGACTCTGCATCATAAATTAAAGACGAGTAGGTGATGAGCCCACCACGTTTTCTCTTCTCTTAAATCATCTTCACAATTATATTGCTAAAAGGAAACTTAGATTACGTTTATCTTGAAAATAAATGGTGTTAGTAGAATACTTGACTCGAGATTGTTAGATCCCGGGTTCGAATCCTGGCATCGCTAGGCGTGACGTCTAGTCCTCGGAGAAAATTCTATTCACACGTTTTCCACACTTGACTGAAGTGTGAATGATTTGCCAGCGATCGGCAGGGAAAGATAATGTCTGCATGTTTGTATGATGTGCCAGACAGGCTGCTCTACTGTATGTTCTTCAGGAAATTGAGAAGGATATTGAACGGCATGGAATGATGTGGGATACATTATGTAAAGTCTATGTCCCTGTTTTTGTACGGGGGTACGAACTATAACCCCATATTTAACTTTACATATTATATAAAAATAATGAATCTTAAACTATATTGAAGGACGTAAAGGCGTTTAAACATTGTCTAACTGCACAGCACATTATATCATGTCTCCATCCTTATGTCATGTCAGGAAACAAGTAAATTATGCCGAAACCAAAATGTGTCTAAATTGATTGTCATTGATCTGTCGTTCGGTCGCTCGGTCGCTCGGTCGCTCGCTCATAGGAACCGGGTCCTTACCATATCTGTAAAGTCGGATGGCGTTGTTGTCCTTGAGAGATGATCCATACACCTGGGATGCGTCCATGTAAGACGTCAACATGTTCATCTGTTGCCTAACCTCATTTTGGGCATCTGAAGTGGAATAGTGGGAAGACGGGGGGGGGGGGGGTATTTGAAAAACCTAAATATCGTGTGTGTGTGTGTGTGTGTGGGTGTGTGTGTGTGTGTGTGTGTGTGTGTGTGTGTGTGTGGAATTGGCGACAAATTAGCTCTGAAATAGAAACCAGCCTACAATCCAATGAGTAGACAGTGTCATTATCTTTTCCGGTACTTCTTGATTAGTTAGGACAAGTTGTTAACGCAGATCAACAAAAATGACTTGTCTTATTGCTCTGTTTGGAGGCGCGATGGCTGAGTGATTGAGACAGCGGACTTACATGGAGTTCAGATCCAATCTCAGTCACCCTGTTGTTTTTCAAGGGCAAGGGACTTTACTCCGATTTCTTCACTCTACCCAGTTGTAAAAGTGGGAACCAGCTTTAAGCTGCGTTAAAACATGCGTGCTGTGAAGGATGGTGATACATTATCACTCTGTCCCAGACAATGACCAGCTCTAATGGGCCTTGTTACGAAGTTATTTCCCTTACTTAAAGTTATCTCCTTTTACAAATAATTATGCAATACTTAGCGGCACGTCTGGTTAGTTATCGTTATTACATTAGTCGGTATGAATGTTAAAGACTTAAACTATTATCCGTGCTTCCTACCACTGATGCATAAATGTCACCCGACTGCTAAAGAATGATTGATGCATAACACGCACAGTCATAATATATATGTATTTTATCAACAAAATAAAACACACGACATTCAGACAATAAATGTGCAAGGGTCGCTTCAAAAGTCTTTGTCCTTACTGAGACAAAATCTTGACTTTACCCTTGATGTTTCGCCTTAATGGCTGATGCACGTGTACAAAAAGCATAATAATGATATGATTTCTTATACTATTGTATAGATTGCATCCGTCTAGCATATCCGATTAGTGGGATTTTGGTCAATAAAAAAAATGTCTATCAACTCGATGGAGCTGGATAATGGTTTTGCAGTGGACGTTGTGGGGGTAGATCAACAAATTAATTTGTCCTATTAATGAGCTATAATGCCAAATACATAATCTCATGATTCTTGTCAGTAGATAGCAATGGTGAGAAAGTCAACCAAGCATATTTTATCATAGTATATTGGGTGTGAAAGGGCCGAGTTACATTGGCTACTTTACTTACAGATTTATCTTATGGCCAATATTTCGAGTGATGATTTCATTAAAAGGAGTTTTAGGAACTCGAAATACTATCTTTTTGTGCTCATGATTTATTTTTTTTTCATTTCCCCAACTATATCTTTTTTTTCTTTTTGTTGTTGGTGTTGTTGTTGATATTGTTGTTGTGTTGATATTGTTGTTTGTTGTCGTTGTTGTTATTGTATTTATCTGCTGCAAATAGTGTCTACAAGTATGAAAAGCAAAGTAACTTCAAGTAAGGTGTCATACTGCACCGTCAGTCTTCCGCTAAAGTCAGTCGTTGTAAAGACTAATGAAACAACCCTTGAGCTGAAATTATAGGCTGATGAAATGAAATTAATGAAAATGAAAACGAAATCTTAACATAGAATGTTATTAATTAGATTTAATCATGAGTGGTTCTAGCAAACGGAATGGCAACAACAATGGGAGGGGGGGGGGGTAAATATAATTATAACTTACTAAGACTACAATCTCTTTTCCTCTTGGTTGGTTGAGAACGTGCAAAGTTCATACAGGAGTAGGTGAAAAAGCGATCTCGTGGGGGGATATAGATGGGGTCGCATGGACCACTGCAAAAATAAGAAAAAAGGTTAAGATAACAATAATATGATGACAACAAAGTAATATATAACAAACAATGATGGTGAGTCATAAATTGAGTCTGAGCACCAGTATACACCCACGCAAATACATACAACTCCACGCTCAATATGCATACAGGCACACACGTTCATACCCCCCTCCCCCCCAAAAAAACACACTCGTGCCCCCCCCCCTCCGCGCGCACACTAATACACACACACACACACACACACACACACACACACACATACACACGCACATATAAGCACGTAAATGTAATTTTACAAGTAAAACACGTACATACTCACGCGACACAATTTATCATAAATTTTTAATATATCATATATATATATATATAATATATCTTACATAATAAATACATAGATAGATAGATACATGCTTACATAATACATACATACATACATGCATACGTACATACATACATACATAATACATACATTCACACATGTATGCATACATACATACATACATGCATACATACATACATACATACATACATGCATATATAATGATATGCGACAACATCGTCTTTATTTTGTCCACCAGGGCACGCCGTCATTTGGGTATAACATTTCCCCCAAAAAGACCGAAATAAACCCAAGTAGTAGCGCCGCTGTGTAGGCAATATCCGCCCTTCATGAAATTAATTATTAGATATATAATGTTAATTAACTCCCAACCCGCTGAAAACATCCGGATGAAGCGGTCTTTCTTGTGTCAAGTGAATGTTACGGCAACACTGCAAGTCTTCTCCTCTTTCATCTGCGAAAGAAATAAAACAAATCATAATAATACATGTATCTTCCCCAAGCCGTGCATCTGTCTTATTGACTTAGATTCATACGTGGAGATGCATCATCAAAGGCAGGTCGTGTGACATAGTTATTTAAGTCTAAGGTCAAGCTGACCAGTCTAAATACTCTACATTAATTTGCACACTATTATTGTACCCCTGGAAAGTTTGCGCCAAAGCGAGTGTGACAGGTCGAAAATTTTGCTATCAATTTTATCCACTGAGTGAACATGAAAACAATTTTTTTGTTTTTAAAAACCCCAAAAACCACAAAAAAAACCCCAACAAAAAAACATAACAAAACGAAACACCAAGTAAAACATATAGAAACAAAGAACAATTAAACAAACTTTACATACCACAATGATATAACAAACAAATTATGCCAACCCAACCACAAAGATCCAACAGAAAAAAAAATAAATACTCAAAATCAAATGATAAAAACAACAATCCAAAAATTTTAAAACAAACGAACAGAGCAAAAACAACAATAAAAAACAACCAACCATAAGACCAAAGAATATAATACACTTAGGTGGAGGTTGACAGATAAGGGTACGGGCCCTTATAAAACAATCGTTGTATTGGAGTGTGGCAATGCCCTCCCCCCCCCCCTCCCCCGAATCACCATCCTCTCTCTCACCCCACCCCCACCCGTTACTAACAGTGTGGAAGGCTTATTCAAGCTGGTTCGTCTGGAAGAAAGAAATTATGAAGTGACCGTTCTAGGTCCCAGTAAGAGAACCATAATTTATTTAGATGACTTGATATTGATCTCGTCAGACAGAAAATTTGAATTTGAGGGATTTAATCGATCACCTTTGTGTGCGGGTGTTCCTGTGATATCGTGGTCGACGAATTGTCCCCACTGTTGAATCAAGTTGGTCAGTTCGGGGACCTCTTGTCCAGGTCTGTCTGGTTCGTGAACTGTGCGACTGACCAATCGAGGACTGGGCAAAAGACGATCGTGGTTTGCGGTACTGGTCAAGCGGGGAATGTTCCAACCTTGTAAACAAAACAATTGTGTAAAGTCTTAAAACGGATTCAGTCTGTGTAGTCATTTTGGTAACATTTTATAACATCGTAGAAAAGTCTTGGAGACCTATTATACCCAGACGCTACGTTTATCAATAAGACATAATATGTGCAGTCAATAAGTCACTATAATTACGTCATGTTATGAGTATAATTCAATGGCAATGATACATACAACATAATGCTGTTGTCATCTTTCAATGGTGGCGCACGTTAATGAATTGGTTATTGAATAAATGAACAAATAATTTTATTACTTATATCTCTACTTCCTGAATAATAAGGTCAAGCAGTTGAAGAAGATCAGCCAAATTCTTGTCATATTATTCTGTCGGAGACGCAATGGGCGAGTGGTTAAGACAGCGGACTCTCTTTGCGTAGATCGTGGTTTCGAATCCAATCCCACTCACTTCGTTGTTTTTCATGGGCAAGAAACTTCATTCTAATTGCCTCACTTGACCAAGGTGTAGAAATGGTTCTAGCTTATCGCTGGGGAAGTAATCTGCGATAAACCAGCGTCCTATCCAGAAGAGGGACAAATTGTCGCTCTGTCCAGTTCACGCTACGAAATCCAGGATGAGCACTGTCTACAAGTGCCATAAAGCTCTCGAGGACTTATTTTTACACGTTAAGGCATGTATGAATGTCGATCAGTGTGGATAATCATTTCATGTTCTTGTCTATTGCATACTTATCTATCACATCACTGCTTTTTCTATCATTTTCTAACTAGAATAACAAACAAACCAATGCTACGAGTGTTAACTTATCATAACTCATTAATCATCTTTACCGTCGTAGTAAAAGTTGAATCGGTGCATTCTTCGTAGAGGTTGCATGACAGCTCCCCATCTCACGTTTTTCAGGTTGTTACACAAACCGTCAATGGTTCTATATCTAGACTCTGCGTTACATCTGATTTTCTGGGGAGGGCCACAGCCTCGCTTTCTTAGACCTGGAACAAATGGAGCAGAGAGAACATGATGGAAAGATTAAGAAAAACTTCATTGAATAACGTATAATCAGTTAAGCGAAATAAGATAAAATAGAATATGTGATGATTTCAGGAACGGAAGCAGAGACATGTTTACAGATCTGCGAAATGCATGGAGTTTATTGTCGTTTGGATTGAAAACAAAATAAACTGAATCAAACATTTAAATATTGTGTTCTCTTACCAGCTGGAGCTCGGAGACCGCTAGGAAAGAATGTAGGGAAATCATTGAAATTTTCGGGAGTCTGAAATCCAGGTCTGGGGCTGGAGTCAAGGCCAAGAGGGATTCTCGATAAATGATCCAAGATGTCATTGGTTATTTGTTCTTGTTCTCTTACATGGGAGCTGGACAAAGTGAAGTAAAAACATCCAAATATCAAAATCATTGTTTTCAACAAATATGCAAAGTCTCATTTTATATTCTTAGCAACAAAATAAATTCAACAAAGGATAGTCCACTCACCCGGCCTGCCTTTTGTGTACCCGACGTTCTGGTGAGACGTTTCGGGTCTGGTAAGCCCCGGTAGAGTATGGATTTGTACGATAGCTGACTCTTGGGGTAGATATTCTTTGCTGCAAATGGAATGATAAAATCAAAACGCTTGATTAGTTGAATCAAGTGAGCTGGACGATAGAAAATGTATTTGAAGTAAGGTCAGCAATCACAGGAACAATGACTTATGTATCTCCGGTGACCAATTTCGGTGGTTAGGCTAAGAGGCAGACCCCCTGCTTGTTTTAGAATGTTAATGCATGTATTTCAATCAGGGCAACACTTTTTCCCCATTCAAAGTAGAGACCCGAAAATAAATCCTTTATTGTTATTTATTGTTCCCCCATTAAATTATTTCTTGCATTTTTGTCATCACCTAATCTTACACTTTACTACCATTGGTCTGTTTTACCGTGCGCCCCCCCCCCCCACCCCTTCCTTTCTCACCGCTTTCATATCATCATACTCTCTCTCTCTCTCTCTCTCTCTCTCTCTCTCTCTCTCTCTCTCTCTCTCT
>JARFNW010123783.1:0-12446 GCA_031763155.1 Dirona albolineata
TTCCATAGGTATTCAAAGTGAGAAGTAGAGAGGATGGAAAGTTCTATGCGGTGAAGAAGTCTAAAGATCGCTTCAAAGGACAATATGATAGGTTGGTATTTCATTGTTATACCACTATTCACACTTTATAGGAGTGTAGGAGGTGCAAAAGGGCATGAGTTTGGGTCCCACTTTTGACATTACATTTCATTGCATTTTTCTCCTTTTGGTTTCCAGGTACCTAGAGTTAAATTACCATCACTTTGGACCAATTTAATTTAATGCATACTTCCCTCCATCTAGGGTTGGCAATAGAACTGCAGTAATTACCAATCGCAATCTGTTCCCTTCAAATTTATATATATTTTTAACACCACCTGTACAATGTCATGATTTAATGTTGTTGACAAAGTTGCATAGATAACTGTCCAAGGTGGCCTTGCCTTACGACAGCTGATAATGCGCCTCATTTTGTGGGCATTTTAAAAGAAAATGTCATCCTGACGGCCACCTATGATATTCAATACTTGTCTTGGACATGTTATACCATGTATGACGATCATTGTTGATTTTAAAAGTATTTATTCCTGTAGTGTACGCCATCTGCACAGGCTTAATTGAATTTTCGGTGTTGACTCTTGAATGAAGCAACCCTACAATTTACAAGTTTTCTCATATGGGGTTGATTGATATAATGATAGTAAAGAGATAAGTTGAATATAGGACAATGGCTTTGTTGTGTCGGTTTGATCTAGAAAGATACTGGCTATTATGACATCCTATACCCACATTTTCATTTATTAATCTATATATATTTATTTATTTTTTGTCATGTGCGTTACCAGAAAACGAAAAATGGAAGAAGTGGCCAAGCATGAGACTTTGCCTTCCCATTCAAGTTGTGTTCAGTTTGTAAAGGCCTGGGAAGAGAAGGGTCATCTTTACATTCAAACAGAGTTATGCAAGATGAGGTACGTTATTGCATTATTAATGTCATTTGGCTAGAGATGTTTAATGACATGCCTATAAGCAGATATGGTAAATGAATATAAAAAAAATTGTTTTTCAGGGCATTATGATTAACCAAGATTGTAATAATCCATTTGTAATAGTGACACAAAAAGTTAGTTCAGTCTTCTTCGCATTATATTATCTATAGCCTTGAGGTTAAGTATCATCTGTTTTTTTCCTAACAGTTTGCAGGCACCGTGAGTCTAACTTTTCGTCTAATTTTGTTTTCCCATGTTTGAAAATATGTTCACAAAAAAACATTCCTTTCGTTGATAACTTTCAAGGTGTGTAAGCATGAGGTGGAAAGCATCAGGAACCCACATTTTTAAGCATCAGGAACCCACATTTTTTGTCAAAACTAAACTAGTTTCAAATTTTCTCCCTTTTTTTTCAGTGTGAGTCAATTTTGTGAGGAGCACCACAACATTACAGATGGTGTTATTTGGAATTACATGGTAGATTTACTTATGGTGAGTACTTTGTTGGATGTTCTTGGTCTTGTGGCTTTGATAAGCAGAGTGTTCATTTATGGCTTATGGTGTAATCTAGGGTAAATGTTAAATGTTTGGTGTACTTAATAGCACAGACATCATTGTTGTAAAATATTGCATTTTGAGAAAATCAACTTCAGGGGTGTAAATCTTTCAGATTTTGTCTGATTTCAGACTTTTTGCTTTGTCTGATTTTATAATTTTTGCTTTTTCATATATTAGTATTAAGTGGCAAGCTATGTTTTCAGACTCACTATAGTCTATCTTTGGTCTTGCTGATGTTTTCAGATTTATTTTTCGTTTGCTATTTACACCCCTGCAACTTGCTACAACCTTTTCATCAGTATATTTTGGTCAACTGATTCTTATTAATTCAGTTCCTCTTAGTTCAGATCTTGAAGTGGGCAAGTAGAATAAAACGCAAGTCTTCTTTTGCTTTGAATCAACCCACAGGAATACAGATTATGACACGGCAAATGGAAATCACTGTAGGAAAAGAGTATGGGCATGTTTCATGCGCTTATAATATTCTGTAGTGATTCCAATGAAATGAGGATAGGCACAATAAAAAGCGGGCGGTGTGAATGATAAAGGGTTTTGTATTTATCTATATTATATTTTCTCTCTTCTGCCCCTTTCCTTTTCAAGTATGAAGCATGTCTACTATTATGGTGACATAAAAGTGAAATGTTGACATTCTCTTTAGCTGCTTATTTCAGCTTGATTGTGGCAGCTTTGCTAATGAATGGCATCATGTTGTCTATTTATAATGATTAATATACTATTCTACTGCACAGTTTTTTTATATATGTTAAATTTAAATGGTTTCTGTCCTCAGGCTGTGAAGCATCTCCATGATCATAACTTGGTTCACATGGACCTGAAACCAGACAACGCCTTTCTTTCATTTGATGAAATTTGCAAGTTGGGAGATTTTGGACTTGTCATTGATCTGTTAAAGGTTAGAAACTTGTTCCTGTGAATTTTCTATTTCATTCTTTTCTCTGTTTTAAAAGGTTGATTTTATATACTATCTGAAAACATATTTTTAAATTTATAGTTACTTGCCTCACATCATTCATAGCCAAGGTTCCATTTTTAATGTGGCATTCAAATTCAGTGAACTTGGTAATGTACAATGTTACATTTTTTGTTTGAATCGATCATGAGGCTTTTATCGTGGGATATTTTATGTATTAGACAGTGGATCATTTTATAATTTTTTGGATATAATTATTGTATGGTTGTCAGTAATGTTTTTCTGAGAGTGAAGCGAAAAGTCATTGTTAACTTGAATTTAGATGAACTTTTTATGAATTTTAGAAACTTTTTAGGAGGAATGACAACAATAAAACAGTTCCTAACCCCATATGTACATTTTGTCTCAGAAAAAGGACATGTCTGAAGCAATGGAAGGAGATCCCAAGTACCTAGCACCAGAGTTGTTAGATGGGAAGTTTGGAAAACCTGCTGACATTTTCTCATTGGGTATGTTCTTCTTGGAACTGGCTAGTGACTTAGATCTACCCCGTGGTGGCGAGGGTTGGCATATCCTTCGGAGTGGAAAAATCCCAGATAATTTATTGCCAGGTTTGTATTTCATTATTTTGATGGTTTTTTTTGTTTTATTTGTAGTTGTGATTCTTTCTTTATCATTACCTAACTATTATAACTTTCAGTGTTAGGTGTTGGTGTCTGTGATTGTGATGCACTTTTGTTTCATCACTAATCTGACTTGACTCAGACACGTTGCTGTACACCATCCATTTTTAGGGCTATTAATGAGTTTATGATTTCTTTCTTTGCTATCCATTCCATCACTTTTGTAGCAGTGTATGTAGCATGTAAAACTTGAATCAAAGACAAGCAGGCGATCAACCCACTGTGTCTAACCGGGTAGAATTTCACTTTGGTCATGTCTAGTATAGACACAAGATCAAACTTTGTACCTTCAGTGTGTACAGTGACTCTGAACTCAAAAGGCAAGACCACTGTGTCCCCTGATAATGATTTCTCATTTAATTCAAATTTAGAGCTGGGGATTAAAAAAGGAATATTTTTAAAAGATTTATATTTATTCTTTTTTTTCATTGAGGGTGGATGAATATCTGTGCATCAATGAGTGATAGTTTTAATAGACATCTTTTTATAAATATTTGATATAGGTCGCAGCTTTGATTTGAGAAATATGCTGACACAGATGCTGGACCCCAACTATAACACAAGACCTACCGTCGATCAGTGCCTTGCCTTTCCATGCATTAGATCTGTAAGTTTGACACTAGTTAGTTTCTTGTTGTGGGTGGGAGAGTGGGTAGCTTATTTATTTGATCAGCCAGTCAAAGAGATATACTTTAGGTTCTGGGATGCAGATGACTTAGAATCTTGGCTTTCAGGGAAAATGCAATTGTAGAATTTAATGTCCTTGATTTATTCCTGCCTCTGGGATGTCAGTTTGCCGATTTTTGTAGGATTTCCGATTTTTTTTGCCAGTCAGCGAATTTCCGATTTTGGACACTCAGATGGCCGCGTTTTCACTTGTGTCAGCGGGAATCTAAAAATATGCGAAAGAAAAACGTTCGGAAGTAAGTAACTTGCGAATGAAATCAGATATGTTTACTTTAATAAAAATCTGAAACAACCGGCTACTTGGATATTCAGTATCGTATGTGACTGTTAACATTAACCTATTTGCCGACAATGTATCGTGATGGAAAATGATGGTACCTTGCTGTTACGAGTCTGTTGCCTTCATTTCGTGTTATTTGTATCGATTTCGGCAAAAAATATCGTCTCTCTGTTTCAAATCAATCACATTCAAATGTTGGGGTTTTTGTTTTGTTTGTTTGTTTTTTCTAGACATCCAGTCAGGTTTTGCTTCAAATCAGTATTAATATGTCCGAGTCTAAATGCAGCAACATTCCTTTATTGTCGCACCCGTACCGATTTAATTGATGATGAAAAGTGAACTTACGGAAAGTTTTGCGGTTTGAGAAACCGATTACGCTCAGCTTCCAAATTTGGCTGATCATTTAACATACAAATATTTATCAATCCGCAATGCAATGTGTCGAATTGCAGATGTTTCTACTTTCGTTTTTACTTTTATCGAGTCGATCGGTTCGACTGAACTTTGTTACAAGTTACAGACTCTTCTCTTGAGATTGAGAATGACCGTTCCATCAATCATTTTAATCTCTCTCAGAGAGTCAGAGATCAGACTTTATGAATGGCCCGATAATGGAGGAAATTGATCAAAAGACCTCAATAACTGAATTCATTTATTGTCCTGCGATGGCTAGAAGTAGAAGCTGAGAAAGGTGCGCGCCGATAATCCAAAAAACTAATCTATGAAATATTTACATTATTCAACTAGACATGGTCATTGGGACTTGTTTGAGAACAATTTAGACTAGGTCAAGGACAGTGGCATTTCCTATGATTACATTATAATAGCCTACATAGGTTGTATACAACTTTTTTTTTAAACTAGCATAAAACATTGATCTATATTGAATAATTTTGGCCCATATAACAATACAACAGTTATGAACGCAGTGAATTTCGGTTCGAGAACGCACACTTTTCCTACTTTTTCCTGAAAGCTCACTGACATCCCTGAATGTGACTTGTCCCCTCGACATTTTCAAAAAAGATATGCCCCTCTACCAAGTATCTTATTGTACATACACAAATGCTAGGTAGGAGTGTGGCAATTTTTAATGTTGATTTTAAGCGTTTAACTTTTTGTTTGGTTTTTACATGTATCAAAAGTAATTATTTTCATGTCCATTTCATCTCGATTGCTCAAAACTGAGCCAATGACTTGTTTTCCCTTTGTCAACACAAGATGCTCAACTCGTCAATTGCAGAAAGGGGTCGATGATGGATAGAGGTTGGAGGTGATAAAAAGTTCAACTCATTCGTAAAATCAACAGAATTGAGATTCATGAACATAGGACATAGATCTGACCAATATCAATGGTTAATCTTGGGAAACAGATGTCCATGCATTATTTAGGTTTATCGCTTGCAAAACTTGTATGGACGGTAAAAGGAAATAGTGTTTAGTAAGTTTTGTGATCATTTATTTAAGGAATCTTTACAAGGACAGGATAACTTAAGCTGTGACACTTTTAATAAGGATGCATTGCATTTTTAATCAAAAAGGTGGTGGATCATTTAAAGCAGAAAAGTAAGTATCAAGTTCTTTCCCCAAAAGTGCAAGATAGATAAAACTTCGTTGTGAATTTGGAAGTCAGTTCAAAGGCCAAATATACTCAATTTTGCAAAGATATCACAGATCCCTGATATGTGTAACATAGTGCAGAAACTGTCGAGTAGAATTATAAATTTCCCAAACTCATGCATACCTCTCATTGATTGGTTCATTCAAAACTTTGAATTTGATTTGATATTTTTTTAAATTGTAATGCTTAAAGTGTGTGAAGAATTTTGGCACAGTGTGTATGATTAGATAATAGGAGAGAAACATTTTATTGCCAAACTCTCAGCTGTGGATGTTCATTCAGTGAATTAATTGATATAACGATTATGTTTTGCTTTCTATCAGCATTACATCACTTTTCACCTCATCATCTTTTCAATTCATCTTCTTCTGTATAGTCCATAACAGCTGAGATTCACCTCCAGAAAATGTCTGCTCGCTATTGATGCATTACAAAAGTACTTTGTGCTTGCTTTTACATTTTGTATACATGTCTAGACGGCCCAGTGTACAAGTTCTGAAAGAGAAAAAATGTTTTTGTTTAATGGCATAAGTTAATTATTTATTTTTGTGTGTGATACCATAGTTCAAGTGATGTTTGTTAGCACTAGTAGTTTTAGCTCTTTGCAACATTCAGACCATTTCTTAGGTTCAAGGTCCACCAATTCAGTCAAATGCCCATTCTTAAGTCTTAAGGGTACTCAATGGTAGCTTGATTTCTGTGCTCTAAATGAGGTTTGGGTTTTTTGTTTTGCTTATTAAAGAAAATTTTGTGCTTTACTACTCAACTATTTTTGGAATTCTAGCTTCAAAGCGAGAAGCCCTTGTTAAGATCTTATGTTTATTCTTTTTCTGTCTGTCACATTTTCATCTTCTCTCCCTTGCTGTGTTTTGTGTTCCAAACTGCAATGTTACAGTCAGTTAATTATATTTAATGCGGTGCAATGTTCCACTGTTGCTGTTTCACGTTTCACATAATTATCTGTGTACAAATACAACTATCACCATCATTGTTGCTTATGTTATTATTATGCTAGTGACCTGTATTTTTTTTCTTCTTTTTTAAAAGATATAGTTGTTATTTTTGGGTTGTATTGCAACTGCATCAAATCTGTAATACATTGAAATACTAGTGTTTGTGGAAACAGAATGGCATGGCCCCTTGCATGAGTTTCCAAATCTCTCTAATCTAATGTTTTTGGGTTTTGGGGGAAAAAGTTATGGGGAGCTGATTTAAAGCGTTTGTTGTACAACTAGATATATACATATATGACGAAGGAATGAGCGTATAAACATGCAATGTGAATTAATTAAAACTCTGATTCTTATTCTTAATGATCTAATTGGTATGGCTTCATTTTTCTAAGCATTTTTTTATATTGTTGAAATTGCTTTGTCATCGTTCAAGACCGGCTAATGCACATAAAGCAAGTGTAATTGACATTTTTGAGCGAGACTAATTCAAACCAATGATAAGATGTCTTTTTTTCCTTTGTCATGTACCTGAGCATCTTTCTATTTTTGAATCATAAACAATATTAGATTGTTTTAGACAATATAAAAAAGCTGAGCCTTGATCTTGTTTACCATTGTGTCCAATTTGCTGTCTGATTGATTGACTTGATTTAACACATTATTAGAGTGAGTGGGTGCACATGTGAGAATGCCTTTTGGAAGTATGAAAGGAAATCAAGTGATATTTAAAAACTTGCTTGCCTTGCCAACTTTAAGTTTTTTGTGTTTTGTAATTTTATTTTATTTTTTATATTATTATTATTTATTTGTTTATAGTGCTGATTCTTCTATACCATTAAATCTTGATTATTTATTGTTATTGTTATTGCCCTGTTATTTTTTTAATGTCAAATATACCTACCATTGCTATAATTGTGATTACTCCTCCAAAATTATATATCATTCTATGTCAATTTTATTTATGAAAGATGTTGCTGTTGAGCAGCTCAGTGAGAACAGAAATAAGGTCGATTAGGAGATTGTTACGAGACGTTTTTTTATTATTTTCTCATGAAGATCTACTGCCTCGATGATAGAGACCTTTTAATTATTAATTACGCTGTTGACCATGGATGCAAATTATCAGGCATTGTATATATATGCCTAATTTCAGGATTCACACTCCTTGAGAAATCAAATCTCAGGGGTTTTCTTGCTGATGATTTTTGTTTCCTAACATCAAATGCTGTTATCACTATTGTTGATATTATTATTATTATAATTTCAATGCCATTCTTCTCTTTCATTTTCATAGTTGTTAATAGTCGATCCAGCAAAGAATCATGGAGCAAAATGGATGGGACATACGTGTGATTTTATTTTAGTGTGTTTGGTTTAGACTTTGATGCTGCTTTTGATACAATATTATATGTACATGACACATACTCCTCAAGATTGGCAGGATTTGTGTTGAAGTCATTTGGGATTGATGGCCCTCAGCTCTTGTCGATTTTCATCCTGACAAGAAGAACAATAATAATTTTTAAAATGCTTTAATTTAAATCATATTTCAGTGGAACACATGGCCTGTACATTGATCACTATCTTTCACCTCCTTTTCTTGATAAATTTACTTGAGCAGATTAATTGGTTTCATATGGTAACAAAGAGCAAACTTAGAATTAAAATCACAGCACTCAATTCTTATCATTTGTTAGATACCACTGAGAAAGTGAAAATTTTAACACACAAGATACATCAATGGGGTAGAGCTCTGTGTCTGTGGGTAGTTGAGCTGGTACATCAGCCTTCTTGGACAGGGCAAAAACAGATCCACAGCAGTTACAAGAAATGGTATGGCTTGTGTTGCCGCTTTCCAATCAAATTTGGAATTCCCATTGTATGGTTAATGGGTCGATCACCTGTCTTTCTTGAATCCATCCAGAGGATTGCTATCCCTGCACTGTGTTGAAAAGGTTTATATTAATTATTTGTAGAGATCGAAAAGGAAATTATCGAAAAGCGAGTTACCATTGATTACCAGGCTTTGGATGACATTTTTTTTAAGCTGTCTACCCCAAGGTGTTAGCTGAATGTGGTGATCTCTGCTTACACTACACGTTTCAAAATGTTTTGCTCCATTTCTGTAAAAAAAATAATTTCTTATCCATTCTCTTTTTTACCGCAGTATAGTGTAGAGTCCAGCTCTGTAGAACTAGAACAGAACTGGAATCTATTTGGATCAATAATCGAAGACAAGCCCATTATGTCCTACTACTGGTAGAATTTCAATTTTGCCAGGACAGCAGCCCAAGTGGCCTTCTCTGTGCGATTTTGCAACTGCCATGGGGTCTTTATTGTGCCTAGTGTAGGCGAATGCGACCCGCTGTTTTTCGCCCCATCCGAGAGGTTAGTGTTCCAACTCTACTACCCATTGAGCCAGGTGACCCAGTTATTACTATTCGGAAACATGTTTCTAACTCTGCACCATTCGTACATTCTCCATCTGCCAAACTGAACTGATAACTTCTCACTTTTAGTAAAAATTAAAATACAGTCTCATCTAACAGAGAGAGTTAGAGGGTACCTTTGGTGCCTGCAACTGAACACAACCCCGAGACCTCTGCCCCCCCCTCTTCCCCATTTCCGTAAATTTATGAATAAAAATTGCTTTGAATACTCATTGTTATGGAATCATGAATTATATGTTACTGTTACTATTTTTTTTTATACGTCACATTGAGTAGTGGTCTATTTATAAATGTTTTGTATTTTGTTTCATATAGGTATACTATTTCTGTGCTGAAAAGAGAAATGTGTGTAAACATTGCACTCACTGAATGATGTGTGTCAATTATCCTGATTGAGGAGAAAGAGAAAAAAATGGTGAACTTTCACTGTGTTGACTCAACCTGTGGTCCTCATTGTTTCCGGGCAACATATGAATTGTGTCCATGGTTGTGTGTCAGAATTCTTGCCAGACTCTTCAGTCAGTCCTTATGGTCTTTGGTTCTTCCTTCTGCTTTTGTGGGTTTTGTTATTGTGTTTGTTTTTGTGTTATCCTGTTTCTTTAAAACTCCTGACGACTGTCAAGATTGGTAATATGGTGGTAGTGTAGTCGAGAAAATGTGTAGGGGATCAATATGTCCGTTGTGAAATGAAAATAATAGGGGATTGGAGTTGGAGGGAAATATATGTGTCCCACACGTCACTCCCTTTAAAGTCACCGTATCCCGGCACGGGTGTGTGCAGACTACAGGTATTATAGACTCGCTGACTTCACATCGTTTATCCCCCAGCAGGTCATGCCATTCCGAGCTCTCACAGTGGACCAGCCTGTTATACTGTTAAGCTCATACGTCATCAGTATGTGCCACTACCAGGATTTGAACCCTGGATATCACAATCTTTATCCCGGCAGCCTAAGGGTACCTTTATAGTGCCGCCATGTACGTTTTCCGTAGGTACCTAAAAAGAAAATGTGTAACATTAAAATGTTACTTATTTTATACGTGTGACACAGAAAGCGTTCATACTGCCACCGACACGGTAAGGTGGCGTTGGGGGGGGGGGGGATGCATAAAAAAGACGTGCGTGAATGTCACACTTCGAGACTTCGTAGGTGAAGAGAAGTGTGTGCTCTTCCCTTATTTAAAGGCCCTACCAGACGATCACACATAGCTCATATGGCCGTCCAACATGTTCGACAGGATGTTGGTCATGCAGTCGTCACGCAGACTGACGACAACGTGTATGATCGTCTGGTTGAGAAATTTGACGAAAGTATGATGGCTTGTCATGCGTATGACATACCGGGGACAATATCATCACTGCATCAGGCAGTGCTTGATATTTCGCCATCATACTTGACCGACACGATGGCGCCAGGTGTTCACTGTTGTTTTGGGTTGCTTCAAATGTTATTTATCGATGTATATAATATAAACAATAAATCTTGTTGCGCGTTATTAAATTAATAATGTCATTTTTTGGATTCGGCATCCTCAAATTAGTCAAAGTGCTCGTGACAAACTGTTTTTATCATATTTACTGGAATAAAAATAAAAGATGGATTAAATCACTCAACACTCTAGATCTCTGCAAAAATGAGGAGGGCTGCAATCCGTAAAAAGGGGAAAACATGTGGGTAGTAATACAGCTTCGTGTGTGACGATAAACAATACAAAGGACGTTTCGGATTTCCCCCTTTTCAACGACGAACAATGACATGATTAATGAGAATACACGAAAGGACACAATGTGAGTGCACTCGTCCGTCACAAAAACAACTGATGGACGCGTGCACTCCATTGTGTCCTTTCGTGTATTCTCATTAATCGTTTAATTGTTTGACGAACGTATGACCAACACGGACCAACATGTTGGCTCAATGTGGGATCCGGTTTTTAGCCGAGTCATAGGTATGACAGTGACAGACGTATGTAGGATGCATGACCAACATGTGTGATCGTCTGGTAGGGCCTTTACACTTGTCTGCGAAAAGTGTATCATGGATGATGATAATGATATATTCTATAATTTAAAAAAGTACGGCAACTCCCAGTTGTCCTGTAACCGAAGAGTGACCACTAGGGTAACAGCAAAGTGTTTATCGGTAAAATGTATGGACCTCATGGTACATTGTTGTCCAATTTACTGGTAAGGGTATTTGGGCGCAGTGGGCTCATCACCTGCTCGTCTTTCATTCCTGATGCAGTCTTTCTAGCCACGTGTTAGGTGATGAGTGGTGTAGGTCCTCATTGACATTTGGATCCTTTTGTCATGTGCACCCTTCAGAGTTTAACATATGGCTGGTCCCTACACTGCTTATTGCGGTATAAAGGGGATTCGATAAACAAACAAACAAACGTTGCAGCATAGTCAGTTCTTTCCGCATGCACTTTTTCTGTAGGTTACTACTACGGAAAACGTGTGTGGCACTTATAAACATACCCTTAAGGTCTTTACTTATTGCCAAGTTAAAATGTTATGTACATTCACATTTTGATTTAATGTTATTATTATTCAATGGCTTGTCAATCTAGAATAACTGTTTTACTTCCACTTATGAGTGATATGGTAGTGTGGCCAAATAGTGAGCACAACTCGATGGTTGGTGTTGTCAATCAATGTTTATCATGGCTAGTGAATGGATGGGCAATGTCTATAGGTGCAATACATTTGTATCCTTGGGTAAGACACTTAACCCTGCTCAACCCTCGGTTGTAAGCAGCTTCGCCCTTGTTCATAAATTGCATTCGCGCCTATCAGTGCCCGGCCTCGTGGGGGAATGAAGTGTTGAGTATTCCGTTGCTTTCCCGCGGCAAATGTGCTTTTGTAAAGCGCTCAGAGCACGGTGGTGGATGTGGGTAAGCGCTTTATAAATGTCATCCATTAATCTTTATTATTATTGTTATCGCATGTGGTGTCTGCCGTCTAGAAGCGGCCCTAATGAATTATGGGGATGAAGATAATAATGGTGATGATGATAGCCGTTAAGCTAGCTTACTACGACTCGTGGTGATCATATCTTGTTTCAGTGTCATTGTCATCAGTTTCTATCGTTTGCGACCCCAATGTTCAACATACTTTTTTTTTAAATAATTAAATATTTCGTTTTGAGCTCGATGTGGTTTTACTATGAATAATATTATGACTGTTGCAAGTTGTTTGTTTGTGTTCTTTTTGTTTTGTTGGGGTTTTTTCATTGGGTTTTTTTTGGGGGGGGGGGGGGGTTCGTTTGTTTTTTGTTTTGTTTGGGGTTTTTTTTTTGGGGGGGGGGG
>JARFNW010123794.1:0-12446 GCA_031763155.1 Dirona albolineata
TCTGGTTCCAGTGGTGTTCCAATATCCGAGTCGGTAACTTCTTCTTGTACTGGAGAGTGGACGGAGGGCGCCTCTGTTGAAGACTGTGAGACGGTATCAATGGCATTCAGCAACAAGTCACTTATTTCAGATAGATGGGTCAATCTCAGCTTATTGACCTAACAAAGTGCCAACTGTGCAAAATTCTAAATTTTGTTATTTCACATGGCATTTATGATTAAATGATGTATCACAACACTAAATTTACATGCCCAATTGTTTTTAGAAAATTTGTTGAGCGGTACGTCTGATTTTGCTAAAATTTCAATTTGTGATGCATGTTACTGTGACATGTCAAAGATGATGAATGATACAAAAGTTACAGTGATGACACACAAAGAATGATCACAAAGCCAATAACTTACAAAACATATTTGAAATTAGTTATAAAAATGAACATTTTATTGCAAGACATCAAAATTTACATGCCAAATGTGACGCATGTTACGTGACATAAGCAAAAAGAAAAAAAACAACAAAAGATTAGACCCAACCACTGGTTTCAAACAACATTAAACAGGAGGTAAAGAGAGAATTTCATCTCTTATTTCAAAAATTACTATATGAAACAGAAAGGTCTTACGAAAAACAAATAACCCTAAAAAAATCACACAATTGTGACGCATGTTACATGACATGAAAGAAAAGTGACCCATGTTACAAGGACAAAAATGAAAAATGCAAAGCATCATATTTATACTAAATTGACAACTAATAGCCTTTCACAGCAGTAAAAATAATGAATTGGCATTATCTACCATCTGTTTAGGCAAGAATTTCAATTTTCGTGAATCCTGGGTTTTGTTACGGAGTAATCTGTCTGACATATGAGTGTTATCACATCACCATCATATTTCTCATTCAAAAATGATTCTAGAATCAAAATTAGTCAATATAATAGTGTATTAATACCCCAAATCACTGCGTATGAATTAAATTATACATCATCTCGTTACGGCAACACCGCAAGAGAATACAAAAAATAAAAATGTCAAGCATCACAACAAGACAGGTATTCAAAAATAAATTTCAAAACCTCAGAAAATTAATCTATGAAATTTGTCTTGGATTTTGGATAGCTTATCTGCTTTGGTTATTCCTAGGTATGGTCACTGATGGGGAAACCACAAGTAGCCTTCTCCAAGCAGTGTTTACATGAATAGCTCAAACACATTTCTTGGGTTTTGGTCATCGTCACAAGACTGGAAAATACAAAATGGAGAGAAAAGAATATATTATATTAGTAGTGGCTTACACTAACTCACAGCTTTCATAAGCCATTTTGGAGTAGGCATGGAGTAGCAGCTCTATCCACTGTTGTCTTTCACTCGCATTGTAACATTTATCCTACTATCACTATCAATCTGTTTAGTAGACTATCAGTGCCCGCGCCCTCTTCATTTATTTTCATAACAAAATAGACAGACATTTACTCACTTTTTATCGTGTTTGTGATACGCTGGAAAGTATTGCAATTTTCCTGTGTGGTTGAAGTTGATCTCTTAGTCTTTGTTGACCCTTGCAAAAGTTTTTCAGAAAAATATTCGATATTCTTTGCAGGCACAATTGCGGAAGGGACAGATTTAGGTGGTACATGTCAGGAAAACTTGTCAATACAGTGACCAGTCTTTTGCGACAAAATGTCGAAGAAGTATTAATGAAAAAAGAATAGGCATAGAGCATGAAGTGAAACAATTCCATTGATGGGTGTGTGAGGCCGCCTCTGTTAAGGTTTTCTAAATACAACATAACCTCCTGCTGCTCTAAACTACTTTCAATAATCGTTGAGCTCAGTTCTTTATGTTTTGAGGCAATATAACCAGCCATATAATATATGGCCATTTTCTCATCCGGTGTTATGGTATTGATTATGTCTCCCTCAGACAAACTGTCCATGAGGACCAGGTCACTGTCAGGCAAAACTTTATGGCACAGCTCACACTCATGAATGCTTGAGACAGGACAAAACTCATGATTTAAATTTAACATAAATTTTGCCCTGTCGATTGCATGAGTTGCCATAACCTCTTTCACAGAAATGTAATAATTGCAGCCAGCAGAACGCCTAAAGTGACCAAAGTGATGTTCAAGGTCGTCCTGCTGGTAAAATCCAAGACAAACATATCTGTGGTTGTCAGGTCCTTGTGAATATAAAAGATGTTTCGACATTTCAATGAGACCAAGACAGGTCCATTCAAGGGCTTGTGACGTTTCTCTCGTGAAGGTTTTTTCACGCCTTCCACGTGGTCTCATCAATTTGGATATAGCAGCCCATTCGTTTAGAATGGTGAAGGCCCTCTCACCTCTTGGTGATAAATCTACTGGGATCCTGTCTTGGTCTCTAAGATGAATTGCCTGATAAGGCGATTTGCAATTAAACAGTTTCCACAATTGCAAAACAAGTTTGAGAAAAGCTGCTGTGTCTTTCCAAGGCTGGTTGCTGTGACAAGAGCTGTTCAATGCAGTCCGGGTGTCTCCTTTGTCCGATCAATGCTCGTAACAAACACAAAGTCACGCCTGTAATGTGAGCATTTGTCGTTCACGTAGTCTGGCTTGCGCAAGTGGGTCTTACAGAATGCAAATAAGTCCAATGCTGACTGGATTGTGACACGACGAGACTTAACAGCACGAGTTGCTGCACTTTTTATGACAGCACTCTCACCATTACAGGCATTATTGCCATGCCGTGAGCCGAAAAAATTCCTTTCAAACTTCACAGATTGAGACTGACCGTAACTTGAAATAAAATGGAATGCGTCTTTGCACTTGTACTGTGATGCGCATCCATCACTCCACTGGATAACCCTGGAGAAGACATATCCTTTTGTTTGAAGTAAGTCTCCTACTTTAGTCGTGAACACCTCCACAGCCCTTGTGTCATGTTTAAGATCATCAGATATAATTGTGATGACATCTGTGACAGTTTGATTACAGTCCCTGCACGCATAATAAGTTACAAATGGGTGGATTGTAGCTTGTCAATAGCTCCAATGAGCTGACTGGGCCTCATCCTGGAGTAGACAGCGGTAATTCTCCGCAAAATCCAGGACAGATATGCACGAGTCTCGGGGCGGAAATTTTCTGACGGATGAAAATTCCTTAGATTGCCACTGTGCATTAAATAAATGCTTCGGGAATGACTTCATGTCTTCCTTCAACTGAAGCAATCCTTCGCCAATTGTGCTCTTCATCTGTTTGATTACTTTCCTTTTAGTAACCCCATCATTGTCCCACCTCTTCCATTCCATAGCATCATTTAAGTCCACTTCCTTGAAATGGTTGCTCAATTTCTGTTCACCACAATCATTGCAGAGCCCATTGATGCAATTAAAGGCATAAAAATCATTCTCGCTTGGGCAGAGGCTTACTTTGATTAGATCATATTTGGACTTGATTTTAAGTCCAGAAGCAAGGCTGGAATTCAATGCCGATAGCAGGAGGACGATATTCTCGCAAGTTTCGCACAAGCACTGATTCAAAGCTTCTGACTTTGCAAGCTTCACATTCCGTGGACGTAATTTTTGAAACTGACTGAAACTTACTGGATCTTGAGCATTTGACCTATACTCCTCATAAATTATTTGTAAAGGCTCTTGAAGTTGAAGCACATATCGCGGTTTTCCTTCTTTTACTTTCTTCTTTTCGGAGAGTTGAGTTGCGATGATTGGTGACAAGTAAAAGTCAAGCACTTCATGATGTCTTCTGAGGGAATTTTTTTATCTGTTTCTCATCGCCTCAGGATTGTCTCTGCTTTGAAGCCTCTGATAAGAATTAATAATAGTAACTTAGTAGACTAAACACTTGATTAGAAATAGAATGAACTTTATTACAGAAAAAGCATAATTTGTCTCCACAGACCTTGCCTACACAGGCCTCGTCTCCTCAGACCTTCATTTCTCTCCCAACCTCTCTCTCTCTCTTGCATGATGGGAAAAGACTCACATACATTAGTGGGGGTTCTGACAAGGATAACTCTAAATCCACAACATTCTCCCCACCTTGGCAGTATGCAATACCTCCAACTTATAAGTACCAATAAATTGATAAGAATCAATAATAAAATGGAACAATATCAATACGTATCCCTTGACAACTTGTCAACACGCAAATGATAAATGATACTCTGACTCCGAGTAGTTGCAAATAACTGATAAAATAGGTAAATGATTGTTAGTATCAAGAACGATCATTTAAAGCATTACAACATTTAATGATTACTTAAAACAAAAATAAACCAAATAACTGAAATCAAAGGATTACACTTATAGTGTGTAAAATATGGATTATCAATCCTTAAACTGTAAAGCTTTAACCATTAGAATATTAGAAGTTGCAAATTAACCAAATACTTAGTCTTATGTGTACTTCACCATTAAACAACTGTAAATGAAATATGTACAGGTCAAATAATAAACAGTTACAGGGAAACGAATTAAGATAATTCAATGTAATGAGTATCTCAAATCTACTCAGTTCAAACTTAGTTGAATGAAATTCTGAAGAAAATAAAATAAATTGTAGGTTGTTGTTATCTGATTCCTAAGAAACAACATCTTGTCAACAAAAAAACATAACAGTTATGAAAATACAGAAATAACACATTGAAATTAAACTGTACTTAGATCGAAGTTTCTGTCGCATCTATAAGTCTAGACGGACAGGAACTTTGATCACTCGACCACTGGATGGTCTTTCATCTCCTGGATCATTTTCATCAGAGAACTCAGCCTCTGAAACGTCCTCTAATTCAAGACGATGTACTCTCTGTACTGGCCTAACAAGATTCCCTTTGGCAGTCTTTACTTCGACGGTTCTTACTTTACCATCCCGCCCAGGCAAAAGACGAACCACTCGGCCCAAAGGCCAAACCATCCTAGGAATATTATCTTCACTGAGCAAAACAATTGATCCTTGCTCTAAGCCATTACTCCTCGAGGAGGACCTAACCTGTGGAAGATTACGGATATAATCCGTTTGCCACAGCTCCCAAAACTTGTTCAACCGTTCATTCGCATGATTGAACGAATCTCTTACATGTGATGCGGTAAGAGTTGGCGTGGTAGTGGTAGAATCTGTTTCAGTTGAGGGTTTGTGATTGTCATTACGTCCCAGTAGAAAATGAGAGGGTGACAAAACACTAAGACAACCAGGATCATCGGACACATAGGTTAATGGTCTGCTATTTATGCAAGACTCGATCTCAATCAACACTGTCTCTAGCTCTACCCTAGTGAGACAACGGTTCCCAATTGACTTCTTTAGAGCTTGTTTAACAGAACGCACTAATCTCTCCCAAATTCCACCCCTCCAAGGTGCTCTCGGTGCATTAAATATCCACTTTGTACTTTCTTCGGCACGACTCGCGGTAATTTGCTTGGCAGCGGCTTGAAACGTTTTAGCATTGTCAGAAAGAATCTTAGCCGGCATACCCCTTCGGGACACGAACCTCCGAAAGGCCAACATGAAGTCAGTCAGGGTTAAACTTCCACACAACTCAATGTGAACAGCTCTAACAACGCCACAGGTAAAAATCAAAATATAAAATTTCTTTCCTGACATATCTACGGTATACAGAGGTCCTGCATAATGGACTCCTGTAATACTGAAAGGTGAGGCTCGGGTTAACCTCTCTTTGGGCAAAGGTGAAACAACCTGTGTGCAGGGAGCTGAATCATACCTTTGACAACGTACGCATTTACGCTTAGACCTTTTGGCCATTGATCTTAAACCAATTATCCAAAATTGATTTCTCAAGGATGCCATCATTTGAGGCACTCCGCAATGTTTCAAACTAACGTGCTCTCTTCGGACCAGTAAATATGTCAAATGACATCTCGGTAAAATCATAGGGTGTTTTTCCTCAGCAGAGAGGTCGGAGAATTGGATTCGACCTGTCATCCTCAACATTCCGTCCTCGTCGAGGAACGGTTTCATCTTGTGTAAAGGCGAATCCCTTTTCACTTGCTGACCTTTCGTCAGGCCATCAATCTCTTCGCTAAAGTGTACACGTTGAATGTACCACAACAATTTCTGCTTCGCTAATTGAAGTTCTCCTACAGTGAGATCATTTGAATCGGCGACGTTATTTTTACGTCTCGATTTGTTTGCATATCGCAATAGCCAGGCTGTAACTCTAACGGCCTTGGAAAGTCTCCCCACCGTTCGGGACTCAAGACTTCCTTTAAAACTTCTGTTTTGTTCAGACAAACATTAGTCACCTGAGCTTCTTCCCCTGAAACATTTTGGGAATCATCCATAATTTGTTCGGTCTTTATGGAGCCATTAAGCCACGAAGGTCCATGGAACCATAATTGGTTTTCCAACAACTCTCTCGCTGGCAATCCTCTAGTCAGTAAATCTGCCGGATTTTCCTTACCGGCACAATGAGACCAGTTCTCAGGTGCGGTGAGTTCTTGTATTTGAACAACTCGGTTGCACACAAACATTTTCCATTTGGTTGGGTCATTCTGGATCCACTGTAATGCTACAGCAGAATCTGTCCAACAATAGTACTTGACATCGTCGGGAAGTTGAAGCACCCCTATAATGGAGCGAACAATCGTGGCTCCGATAACTGCCCCTAGCAGTTCCAGTCTCGGAAGCGTGATGGGTTTCAAAGGGGTTAACTCTAGCCTTCGACAATACCAAAGAGATAGAAACTGATCCATCCGCTTCCAACACCTTTAGATAGACAACTGCACCATATGCTTTCAATGAAGCATCGCAAAAGCAATGAAGTTCTACTCCTCGCTTTTCTTTCCATGAAATTGACACAAAACTGCGAGCAAATGATAGTGCTGGCAACACAACCATGCCATTGATCCAAGTGTAAAACCTCCTTTCAATGTTGTCAGGAACTGTTTCATCCCAAGTCAGCCCCAATTCCCACACCTCTTGGAACAATATCTTGATTGTAATGACGAAGGGTGTAATGAGACCAAGAGGATCAAAAACTCTAGCAATGCAACTCAAGATCAAGCGATTGGTAACCACCACGTCAGAAGGAATAGCCATGCAATCAAATGTGAGAGCATCGGCTCCTGGAATCCAACATACCCCAAGAACTTTGTTTGATTCATCTCTGGTAGTTTTATCTTTAAAACTTTGCTGTGTGTTTTCAGCAACAACTGAACTGTTTGAAGACCATTTGGTCAACTTCATTCCAGCTTCACTCATGATGCTGGAAGCTTCAGATACCATATCGAGAACTTCCTCGACTGAATCTCCGCCTGAGAGCCAATCATCAACATACATATTCTGTGATAGCTCTCGGACTACTCTACGCTCAGGCGCGTAGTGCGATAAGTGATGACGCACTGTAGCGTTCAGTAAGAACGGACTGGCCCTATTACCAAAGGGCACTCTAGTGATTCGCATTGTGCGAATAGCATTGTCGACCTTCCAGAAAAATCTATGAACATCACGTTTACTCTGGTCGAACACTAATCTGAAGAAAAGCTTTCTCAATGTCTGCACAAATGGCAACCTTGTGCTTTCTAAATCTAATCAATATGTCACTTAAAAGTGGCAACAAATTTGACCCAGTTTCCATACACTGGTTCAGAGAAACACCATTTGGCCCCGTAGCAGACGCATCAAAAACTGGACGAATCTTGGTAGTCAAACTTGAATTTTTGACCACTGGTCTATGAGGTAAATAGAACACTGATGGTCCACACCCCTGTTCCTCTGACACCTCCTCTATGAAGCCTTCTGCTTCCATCATCTGCAGAACTTTGTTATAACCTTCTTTCAGGCTCTGATCTTTGGTCAACTTCTTCTCGAGGCATTCCAACCTTCGTAAGGCCTCAGTTGCATTGGATTGCAACAACTGTTTCTTCTCTTCATCGACCCAAGGTAAGGCAATCTCGTACCTACCCTCTATCTTTGAGACTTTGGTCTCAAAATCTTCTAATACCTTATTCATTGGAGTCTTATGGTTCTCATGTTTACACTCAATGTAATCTAGATCCCACATTCTTTTAAAATGTGTCTCAGATACATCATTCAGACAAACAAATTGTCTGCAAGCTGACATTACTTGACTTTGGTCTTTTTCTGGATGGTAGTGATAAGCACCTGAAAGTACCCAAAGACCGAAACGAGTCTTTTGAGCAACTAGTCCACTCGGACTCTGAACTAATTCTGAAGCGCTTATCAAATTCCAATATTGATCCTGTCCAATCAATATGTCTATGCAGACATTGCAAGTTTCATTTACATCCCGAGAAAATTGACATTCAGGAAAATATGAAAGAAGTTCTGACGGAATTTTTTGTTTGTGCAAAGTGGCACTAATGCAATCTACCTCAGTCAAAGGAACTCTTTCTTTCACATTGCCCTCAAGGTCAAAATCAATTGCAAACACATTTTTGTTTGGTTACCAGATACCCTTTTTGAAGAAAAGCTTGCAATTTTTATGTTCTCTCTCCTAACAAAGGGACGTTTCACTTTCTTTACGGCCCTAGTGGTAATAAAGCTCTTGTCAGAACCACTGTCAAACAATACATTCATTTCATGACCATTCACTTTAACTAAAAGTGTTTGCAACACAGTAGTTGTTTTGGAAAGCCTGCTTTGACAAAAGGTCACATGAGTTTGTGCCTGAGATTGAGTTTGAGTGCCCTCACCGATATTGGTATTTGAACCTGGAGAACCACCTGAAGTGTGGGTAACACTACCCCCTTTACTTTTACAAAACACTTCATTGTGTTTGTCACTGCAAATTTTGCATACAGCGTGACACCGTTTTGACACGTGACCCTTTCTGAAACAGACAAAGCAAAGACCATTCTCTCTTGTTTTTAACCTAACTAATTCACTATTCATCTTCAGTACTGTTCTGCACGATTCACTGCGATGATTCCTCAAACAGAAAACACACGATTTCCACGATGGATGTGGTGGCTCAGTTGCCCTGGTGAAATGGGTCGATCCTGTGTCTGTCCCAGGGTTTAACAACGCTGCTGCTGTTGATTTAGGATAGTGGGCCGACTCCCTGCCTGTCCTGAAGGATCCAGCTCCGAGGCTGCGGGCCAATTCCCTGCCTGCCCCGGAGTGATGTCCAGAATCACGAGATGACACGAAACTTTGAGACCGCTCTCTGTTTTCAATTTCCGATTGAAGAAACGACATCAAAAGGTCTAAATCTGCCTCCTTTCCGCTGGATTGCTGGATTGTCTAGCCCACATAAGGCGCATATCTGATGGCAAACGACTAACAATAAGTGGCGTGAGAACCGAACCATAACTCGCACCATCCACTTCCAACGATTCCAAACACCTGATGTTGCTTTTAATTTAATTAAAAGTGTTCCAAAGATTATTCACATTTTTGTTGAAAGGGAACTCAATGTTTAAAAGATTTTGGACGTGATCGAAAACAATTCTTTCTTTTCTACCAAATCGCGTTTCTAATATTTCTTTTGCTGCCTTATAATTGTCACTTGTTAAAGAAAGTCCTTCTATTGTTCGTTTGGCATCTCCTTCAAGAAAAGACTGTAAATAAGTAAATTCAGCTATGTCTGACATGTTCGTGTTGTCTATCAATGCACTAAATTTGTAGTGAAAGGACTGCCATTTCGAAAAATTGCCATCAAATTTTCCAATGTCTAGCTTTGGTAGGCATCCCCGACTGTACCCCAATTCATGAGACGCAGGTGGATTGTCACATGATTGAGCGAGTGGCTGGTAGTGAGTTTACTCGTCGCATTCAACTTTGACCTTTGACTTTATTTTGGCAAGTGTCTCATTAGCCGAGTAAATGTACGGCTCACTTTGTTCTATGTCCCTTTCTAGTGCTTCCTCTGCAATCAACATTTCTACACTGTCCTGAGCTTTTAATAATGAATTTAATCTAGTTGTCACATCTTCTACCGCTATTTCTAACTGTTCTTTTAGTGTTTCTGGTTGGTCTAATAATCCACTCGCATTCTTGATGGTTTTAGTTAGCCATGTACGACACACAGCGCGTCGTCGCTTGGCCGTTGCATAATCTGCGTCGGTCATATTCACTTCTAGTTTAGGCTATAGTATAGGTCACTGAATTTTAACTTGAATAAGATCCAAAAGTATGTCTAAAAGTGATAAGAATTCATAATAGTAACTTAGTAGACTAAACACTTGATTAGAAATAGAATGAACTTTATTACAGAAAAAGCATAATTTGTCTCCACAGACCTTGCCTACTCAGGCCTCGTCTCCTCAGACCTTCATTTCTCTCCCTCGTGCGTGATGGGAAAAGACTCACATACATTAGTGGGGGTTCTGACAAGGATAACTCTAAATCCACAACAATAGGTACTATAGCACTTTGAGACAAACTTCAGCGATTTGTTTCTAGTCATAAAACAATTACTCACATTCGAGAAATCGCTCTCTAATACTGCCTCTCCAATTCCACTTCCATGCAGCCATTTGGATACTTTCCTGACTGGTGTGTCTGAAAGACAAACAGTATTCAAATATAGTCTATGTAATTTCATTCAGAGCCAGATAACTAATTTAAAACAAGTGTTTCATACATACTAAATTATAGTTGACCCTTAGTTTAGAAACAAATTTAAAGATATGTGCGATATTGATCAGGAATAGGTCTTGGGCCAATAAGGGAGAGGCCAATTAGATACTTGGTTGCAAATGTTAAAATCATATTTAATAGATATCTACATATCTTACACTACAACTACAAAACCAACCGGCGACAAGTCTGAGACTAAAACAGCAGCAGCGGCAGTAGCAGTAGTAGCGGTAGTGGTAATGGTAGTGGCAGTAGTGGTAATGGTGGTAGTAGTAGTAGTAGTAGTAGTAGTAGTAGTAGTAGTAGTAGTAGTAGTCAGTGAGTATGTACGAGTGTGTGTGTTGTCACCCGACGCCTGCTAACTACGGTTGGCTACTAAAACTACACACTACCTACTTGCTACACACTGCTCAACACAGCCAATATGCGTCACTGTCTCTCCAGCAGTCTCGTGTCCCGTAAGAAGTCCCAGACTCACACTCAAACACAGCTAGACCGTCTACACATCACGTACAACACTATAATAGTATGTGTAGGTCACTACAGTTCACGACAATTATTTTTTTAAAAATCCCCATCGAATGTTTTGGAAAAGCTCGAATCCAAGATGGCATCATGCCCTGAGCGCTTCAACTACAAGTAATCCTACAAGATAGCAGGCCACACGAAACCATCTTTCCATATTAGCGCTAAGTATAACCCGGTACTCATTCACACCTAAGTCGAATGGAGTAGTGTGTATAGTGTGGACACAACTAAGAACAGAAATAAATATATAAATCGTTCATTGAAACGTGTTAGTGTTACGAAAACACGCACATATTCATATTATGTACTCCAGACTATCTGGCCTTGTTTCGGCACGATGATTCAAGCTAGAATAAAGCGGGACAAATGAGATATATATCACTGATCTGCCAAACAATCTACAGTCACATCTAATTACCTATTCTTACCTTCGTCAGTTGGAGGTCCACGTTTTTCCAATGCAAGACTGGCCATTCGTTTCCCCCGACTGAGGAACGCCATTGTTGAACTGGTAGGCCGGTAAAAGTTTTCGCCGCTTCCGGTCGATTCCACGAAGCAGAGTTAAAAATAGAACTCCATATGTCGGGCCGCACAAGTAAGATTTTAGCACGACTGTCGAAGACATTAATTCTTGTGTTTTTGGGTCACACTCAAACGGTGTATATTGCTGGACATTTTGTGTAGGGATCTATGGGTAGGGTCAGGGCCCAAGTTTGAATTGATAATTGATTGCTTGACCAAATTGTAACATGCATGCAGGATTTGGCGAAAATAATGCTACCAGTTTTTATTTTACAGCCTTTTATTCCCTGGGCTACCCTAAGTAAGCCTTGCGCAACGGGCTCCACAACTAAGCCTCACTTTCGCGGAATACACATTCAGCAATTTGAAGACGGTGATGGAGTAAATCTGATGTCACCGTCAGACCACTCGTCATACTGTTTCACCGATAGGAAAAAGTGCTTATCAATGTCATTTCGTTCTCCAACGAGGTCCGTCTTGCAGAGGTCACACACAACTCCACTTAGTTTCCGGGCCACAAATCCTGCTATATAGGCGACAATGTCTTTTTCTGGAGCTTTCAGACCAAAAGAGTTGGTGCAATTTTGAACCAATGGTTGAATTGAATAATCTTTGGGGTATCCTGGTTCAGGCGCGTCTTGATGACAATTGCACCTCCTTGCACCTCCTTGCACCTCCTCGCACCTCCTTGCACTTCCTCGCACCTCCTCGCACCTCCTTGCACCTCCTTTTGCCGCCATTTTGTCAAGCTGCTTAAAAATCAAGTTATCTGTGTCAACTTCGCAGTTGCTTCCGTGGCCAGGAAGAAGGATAGCATCTACCATAATTTGGCTCAGAGC
>JARFNW010123805.1:0-22224 GCA_031763155.1 Dirona albolineata
CCCTTCAGAGCTTGACATATGGCTGGTCCCTACACTGCTTATTGTGGTATACAGGGGATTCGATAAACAAACAAACATGATTTACTGAAGACATAATCATAATCCAAAGGAAAAGAAATCACGGTCAGTATGATATGAATATGAACTACTACTCACCACATGAAGCTATTCAACCATTTGTCGATTTCAATTGTCAGCTTGGCTCCACCGGGTATAAATTTGTGGTCAACAAACTCAATGCAGAATTCAATCTTGCTATTTATGTGAAAAATTGGATCTATGTCAAGTTCACATAGATTCTGAGTTACAGTCAAGTCGGGCCGATATTGAGACATGATCGTTCCACTTGTCTTGTATAATGTTCGTATGAACGTCTCAGGACACTTTTCAGCCGTATCTAAGCGGACTGTGGAAATATATAGGGTATACATATATATTATATATATATGGTAAATATAAAAACATAGAATGAAAAATTTATTCAACCAATTGTTGTTAAGTTGATTGTTTACTTGTCATTATTAGCAGAACACACAGAACAGTGTTCAAAGTCATATCAAATATTATTGACATTAGTTTTTCTCACATTGTTCGATGTTTGTGACTTGGCATGAGTAATTTTGACAAATTTTCAGTAGTTTTTTCCAGCCCCCACCAGTTATGGATGATATTAGGATATATGCATTTCATTCAGAAAAACAAACTACAATATGAACAAGATGTAAACAACAGGTAGGCTATTACTATTACAGGGACAGGAAGAGAGTTTCAGTCTAATTTCATGCAAAATCAAGATCAGAAAAAAAAACACTTTGGATAAAAGTCAGTTCAAGAACTCACATTGCAGGAATCTTACTGCTCAATTTGGAAAACTGAGACTTTATCCTAAATCAAGTACACCTATCAGTATCAGATATCAACATTTGCGTGGTCCTTGTGATTGACCAACCAATCATTTGGAATCCAGAATCACAAATGATTCTCACTGTCTCTACTGCATGGTTAAGAGGTAACAAAAAATATTAGGAAAATACAAAGCATTTATCATAACTTAACGGAAAAGCCTACTGGGAGCTCAGGAGACATTAAGGGCGTTGGTGGGGTGTCGGTAGTCGAACAGTAGTCGAACTCGATTTTCTGTACTTTTAAAAACTGAAATTTAAGTTTAAGAATGCACTACCTAACAACATTGAGCTTTCCATGGATTAAGCTGAGGATACATGGGCCACAGATTAAATTGAGAGTGGTAATTTATTTTTCAATTGAATAGTAACCCACTACAATACCTTACATGTGTTAGAGAATGCGTAGTTCATTTTTATGTCAACAAATCCAAAAAACGAGTGTTGGACACACAAGTCATCATTTTCAAAGACAACTTGTAAATCTTCTCCAGCAGGAGTACAGTATTTTGTTGGCCTTGATTGAATGTCACAGGTGAGGGTCTGAAGAAAGATTGAAAATAAAATATCATTATCATTAATTATCCTTGTTGTTATTATTATTATTATTATTATTGTTAATATTATTCTAGTCATTGTTATTATTCTTGTTATTATGTATTATTATTGTTATCATCATCATTATTATTATAACTATAATCATGATTAGCATTACATGTATTATGATGTTATTTTTTGTGTATGTAGACCCTATAAAGACAAAGAAGAATATTTGATAAAATGAATTAAAAAAAAAAAAAATGTTTTGCATAAATGATATAATTTATTACATTATATTTATATGACTCATATTCAAGATAAGCTCCATGCTCTATGCGCCTCACAATGCTTCGTGAAAATTCTAGAAGTTGTTTCTCATTTTCGTGAGGGTCCCAAAAAAATAAAAGTATGATTTGTGTTGTCTTTAGAAAAACATAATATCACAATTATGTTTCAAAAGTCGCATGTATCATTGAAAAGTGAGAGAAAATACTGTTGAATAGATATAATGTCTGTTCTTATTTTTATCAATGGAACACTAGTTGCGAGGACATTTTTAACTGGATGAGTCAGTTTTTAATTCTGAAACGTCTCCTTCCAATCTGCCAGGATATGTGAACAAATCAAACATATATATGATGTTGGCCTAACGATAAGTCACTGGTCACAGTTTCAGAGTCCGTAAAAACATAACTATTTTATGGGGAACTGGAGACCAAAGTGCAAGCGCTCAAGTTTTTGCCTGATCAGAAAAGTGAAGTAAATTATGGCGAATTGGAAACAAATATGCTGTTGAATATTGGTCTATTTTTCTTTATTGCAAATAATGAGATCTTGAGCTTTTCTTCACTCCTGCCTACAGCCCGCCTCAACCTACCAGTATTCAAGTTTTCAGGGTTCTTTGATTACTTCACTGGCTAGGCAATTTTCAGATACTTTCCCTCTGTCACTGTCAAGAATAAAAAATTTGAACGCCAAACCCATTGCAAGAAGCATGTCAATTAGTGCCGAGCGGAGAACCGTTTCTCCGGTTCTTGGTTTGATATCTAAGAACTGGTTCCAATGAGGAGAACCGCTGACTGTCCTCGGTTATGTTCTCTTCTTACTATCACTACCTTCCAGCGGTTCCTCGGTTCTACGTTTCCTTTCGCTTGTCGCTTACTCCAAACTCCAATCACTCCCACCCTTCCCACTTATTACACGCACTTTTAGTTCACCCACCCCCTCTTGTTATAACTTTACGCCACGCACGACAATCTCTCTCCCCTCATCACTCGCTGCCCTGTCATAATATTATTATGTGGGGGGGATGGGGAGGTGAGGATCGCGTGTCATTCATCAACGCCTTGGACGATTCCATTATCTCCATTAAGTGGGATAAATTTCTTAAATTTATACTAAATATCGCTAAAACAAGTACGATGAAAGCAAATTAAGAGGACATCACCCCCCCCTTCTCTAATTGGTTACAATCTGAAGTGGATGTGACTGCTGAGCACACGCACACATCACTTTCCCTCTCACTCCGCAGTTCCCAAAAAGCTTAGAACCGTTCTGCACTAATCTGAAGTACATTTTTAGTCATGATGCATGCATGCATTTTGTGTCTTATTATTGACTTTTCATCATCAGGGCTGCTTGACCCTGACATAACGTTCTTGTAATTTTATTTACAACTTTTTTGTTGCTTTTATTACTTTCATATATGGCAAACGGTTATTAGTATTAGACCTATAAACCCCTAAAATTATTTGTGGAATGCATTTTTCAATTTTTTGTGAATTTTTTTTTGCAAGGTCAATTTTTTCAGTGTATGAAAATGTTCGGCCCATTGTTACTGTTACCTTCAAAATGATACTCTCTATTCTTTGACAAAGTCAAATCTCTTTCCACAATATTAATAACCCTTTCAGAAGATGTATAGTTATAAGAGGTTTCAGTCATAAATAAATGTGCCAGAAACATTTGAAATTGGGACCATAAAAAAATCAAGCTGCGAATTTTAGCAGGCGTTTGATTTGATGAACACCTCGAAATTATTTTACTACCGGGAGGCCAGGGGCCAGAGTCAGACTCAGACTCAACTAGTCAATTCAGAGTGAAATAATGGATTATACATTAAATATATCACTCTGAATTGACTAGTTGGATTGTCTAGAATATTCAACATGTTACTTTGCTTTGCTCATTGTCCTGGTGGTGTTCCAGAAATCTGTTCCATAAAATCAGCTTCTTTGGACTTCAGACCATACAAAATGAAAACAAATAGACAAATTCGTCACGCCTACAGACATTTTCCGTCTAAAGAGACGAGTTACGAACGGATGAAATAGGTACCTACTTCAACACCTCGCCATCGCCGTCTTCATAATTCAGCCATATTTATCAACATCATAATAATTATCATTATTATCGTCATTATTATCATCACATTCATGTCCCTCTTCCTCCCTCTCATCATCATCATTGTCATCTTCATTTTAAACTAATTTTAAGATTGATTTTTGTTTGTTTTTGTGTCCTTGTTCAATGAATGTAACGTGGTGAGGCTGCTGGAAGCCAGTAAAAACTAAGCAATAGTGGTGTATAAAGAAGGCTTCAAAAGGTGACAAATTACATAAAATTTACGTTTCGGGTTTCCCCTTTATCATACGAACATACGATGACAATACAAAGAAAAAAATGGATAGAGGGGAAAAGAGCGTATCTAGGTTCTCCCCTCAGAAAAAAAATAATGATGTGCCATACAATAGAGATGCCAAAATGGTGCAAGCTAATAAAAATCAAATGTGTGCAAGTCACTCCAAACGACCAGACATAGGCGGGCGGAGAACTAATTATGACAAAAGTTAAATTAATATAGATGGTAGCATCAATTAATGCTCTTCTCCCCTCTATCCATTTTTTAAATTAATATTGTCATCGTATGTTCGTATGATAAAGGGGAAACCCGAAACGTTAATTTTATGTAATTTGTCACCTTTTGAAGCCTTTTTTATACACCACTTTTGCTCAATGAAAGTAGTGGTGTATTCGGTGAATGAAAGAATGAGGGCTGCCAGAACCACAGACGTACTAAATATAATACGTCTATGGCCAGAACAAGTAACAAAACAAAGAACGTTTCATTCACATGTTCCCCTTCATCAGCCAGGCGGAACTGCAAGGAGGAACTTGGAGTTAGATATTATCAAGGTGTGGCATATTCTGGAGAAATTGCTCACACTCACAGTTTTGCAAATAATTTCTCCGGGTAGGTTTGATGTTATTATGTCGGCTCCTGATTTATAATTCGACAACTAAACATAAATGTGTCACACTCATTCTGTGGTCACACCCAGCCACACTTTATGAATGGGTGTATTGATAGTGTTACAATATGATAGGGGCCTACTTTTTTTGTTGGCTTTTTAGACACGAATGAATCATGGTCTATTTCCGGTTTCTGTCTGCCAATTTTTATTGTTCACTGCCCTTCCCCACTTCCTCTTGCCTGCCATAACTTCACAAAACCAGGAAGTCGAGTTTCTATTTCTTCAAGTTCCAGTCAAAATGGTAATAATATTATTGACCTTTTATTACCTGTTTTATCATTCTAGAACTGCTAAACATAAATGTCTCTGATTACTGTCATTCCATGGAGATTATTTCAAAGCCAAAAAAGCAATAGTCTAAATCTAGAAATAAAAACAGTCAGTTTGTTTTGTTTCAGAGTTCAGTCTGAGTCAGAGAAGAAAAAAGAAGAGTGAAAGTGAAAGATAAAGAAGTAGAGACTTTGCTTTTTATTGGTAATAATTAGTAATAGTAATAGCGTAATATTACTAAGATATTTTAGTCAACAATAAGTGTAAGAGTAAGTCCCATGAAGTCGACAGTATCTGTCCAGAGTGGAAGTTGGAAGTGGAAGTGAAAATGATTGGATTGCCTTTCCTTTTTCACGTTCACTTTCACCTTCACTTTCACTTTTTCATTTGATTTGATTTTGATGAGTTCTTCTTCTTCTTATTCTTATTGTTATATACTATATTTCTTTTGTTTTTATCATCATGCAATTTGCAATTATGATTCTTTTGATTAAAGTTGCCATCACTGACAATATTAAGATTCTAGAAAGTAGAATCTAAGAAGTAGGAGTAGAAGGTAGTGTAGTTACAAGAGTAGGCCAAGGCCTACATCAAAAATATCCTAAGGTAACATTTGAGTTTTGTGCAGCAATGTAAATTTGATAGCAGCAGCCAGTATTTTTGGGCAAACTGGATCAGCTACTGCCAAGGGTGGCAGGTAGTCAAAGAGTTAATTATATTATAGAGGCAAGAGCGTCGAAAGTTAGCACTCACACAGTACAGTGTGTGAAAAATAGGTCATAATATATTATATGGATGAGAACAGCCATGCTGGAGGTGTGATTATTTCACAAGGCAGGTCTGTAACTGGGAAGCTTTATATTCAGCCTTGCTTTTTACTTTGTATTAAACATTAATGAACTACTTCTCTTTTATTTTACAGTCGAAATCTGAGGATGAAATAGCTGAAATTCAGGAGACTTTTCTCCTCTTTGATACTCGGGGTGATGGGAAGATTGCATCCAGTCAGCTGGGTGATGTCCTCCGTGCCCTGAAACAGAACCCCACAGAGCAAGAGATCAGGAAATGTGGCTATTCACAAAACCCAGGTAAATTATATGTATGCTGCTCTTTGAGATCTGTGATGTGAATTTGGCCTTCCTCTGTGGTGGGCCTTAAGAGTAATATTAATATTTGATGCCCTGTGGAAGTTATGTTGACCTTAAACTCACTATTTTATATTATAAAACTCCTGTCAAGATTATGGTAGAGATGGATCTTGATAATTTTTTTCCTTCTGAATTGCTGACAAAGAGCGCAAGTTTTAATGTCAGCATGAGCAATTCAGCGAGCGGCAAAACAAGCAGTTGTGACGTCATCAATTCAATGGATGATGAATCAGCTGATTCGTTTCACTACCACGAGTGGTTGGACATTTTTACCATTTCGCTCACCCCCCACCGGCTATCCTTATCGATGACGACAGGCGACACTGCTACAGATAAATTCCGTAGGCCCACTCCCAACAAAAACAACTCCTGTCAAAAACGATCTCATACACCCCTCTCCATCCAACAATAATATGTTCCCCCCCACAATCGTGCTGGTGGATATGGCATGCAACGTGACGTTAACGCTGACCACATGACCCATCTCTCATCGTCACCAGTCAGACTGTCTGGTGACACCTGCAGTGAGCTTTAAAACAAACTCGTTTCTAAGGAATAAGTATCTTCACTGCTCGTTTATAAACTTGGACTGATCTGAATCATTTGAACCGTCCGCTTGCTTTCAAAACGTTCGTTTACTGCTCGCCTCAGAGATGACCGCAGGTAACGAACCGTCCGCAACTGCTAGCCCCATCTCTAGATGGTGGTAATGGTAGTAGTCACAGATGTTTGACACCTGCACTGTCAGTAACATTTATCCTTTGATGCTGATCCTGTAACATAATAAGAGTTGTACCAAAACGCATTATTTGTGTATTAAATCTATTTTTGTCCATCATTCCTCAGATGCTCGTATTTCTTTCGAGACATTTTTCCCCATACTCCAGACCATCAGCAAGAACCGTGTCTTACCTACCTTTGAAGATTTCAGTGAGGGATTCAGAGTGTTTGACAAGGATCAGAATGGCTCAATTTCGGGCGCGGAATTGAGACATATCCTTGTATCACTCGGTAAGTTCTGCATTGCTTTATTGATTCGACTGCAGGCAAGAGTCAGAAGTATTACTCATGTGTATGTCTATCAGTGTCTCGTACTGTACCAAAGTGATTACTCTTTTTTGGGGGTCATGTCAATTTTTAAAACTCGTTTGATCAAGGAAATAATATAAATAATAATAATATTTTTTATCACTCTGAAGGTCAAGGGGTTTTATTTGCTCTTTTGTGCATCATGTATTTATGACACTGTGCTAGTATTGCTGTCGCTGACCGGTGCTAACATATGATGTTGGATGCCTTTCTTGTGGGTGGGGGTTGTCTGTATTGACTTTTGAAAACGAAATACATTGACTTATTTATAGTGTTAGGGTCCAACCTATGTGAGTTGTTGACACTTCTATACTCAACAAGGATACTACATCTCACCTTCACACATATATATCCTCTTAACATATACATCCTCTCGAACACTTACATAATCACACACACAACCTCTCATACCTTCTCACTCAGGGGTCTCAATTTCAAATTCTTCCAAGTCCAACCTCTTAAGTTTCACAGACTTGCAATTTTGAAGACGCCTAACCACAGTAATAGAATACTACACTAAATTGTTTGAATACATAAAAGATCCTTACAGAAAATGTCACTTATGCTGGACAAAATTCATTTGTTAGGTGAAGAAGGTTGATTTTTTTTTTTTGAGTAACAAAATGATTAGTGGGGTTTTTATTTTCAATCTCTACAGGTGAAAAACTGAGTGAGGATGAGGTGGATCTTCTTGTGGTCGGCATGGAAGACTCTCAGGGGAACATCCAGTATGAAGGTAAAAAAATAATTATGAACAAGATAATTTGAGACCGGATGAACACAAGTGTTTCAAATTTCGGGATAGTCTAGTTGACAGAATGATAGTGGGATAATGTGACACTCCAAGTGAGAGACAAGAACAGAAAACAGGAAATAGATTTTTGTCGACCCGGGGAATTGAACCCATGTTTGCCACGGCAGCTGCTCTCCACCTCGCTGTGAACAGAAAATCAGCCCACTACCCCTGGGGTGGCAAATTTCTGTTCATGGCGAGGCGGAGTTGTCGTGGCAGGCAGGGATGCGCTCGATTCCCCCGGTCTACAAAAATCTATTTTCTGTTCTTGTCTCTCACTGGCCCTGTTACTACATTATCCCACTATCATTCTTTGTATTTTTACTATTTCTAGGTGGTCCTGTCTAAGTCGGTCTACTTTTGTTTTCATCAAGGTGGAGTTCAGTCAGTGGCGTAAAGTGTCCTTTTTATTGAAAAGAAAATGTAAAACTGCTCATGTACTGTCAAATTTGGCCATGATTGTAATTCAATAAATGGCTCTGGTGCAAAGTGAAAATAACTGCTTTTATAGCTGCATTCCTCATCTATTCCTGAGCGAGAGTCATATATATGTATTTGTTAGAAATGCTTAAAAAATCATGGTTAGGGACATTCTGGCTATCATCATCACTATCATAGTTTTTAATAACCTATTTTGATTTCAGGTTCCAACGTTTAATAAATAAAAAAATCACTTTATTATTTTACTTTGATTGCGTCACTTGACCCAGGTTAGAAGTGAGTACCAGCTGGGGGGGGGGGGGGGATATTCAGTGCAACCCAGGGTCCTTTCCAGCCAGACATTCTAGAATCAGCTCATCTGCATGATGCAATAGAAATTTAATTTTAGTTAATTATATGAAGACTCCATCACTATCAGCCATACTGTTGTTAAGGACTTAATTTTTAAACAAATGTGAAAAGTTGGAGAAATCCAGCTGTTGGCAAAACGCTTTGCTTGGGTATTCCATATCCCCGAGGTCGTTCTATTGTGAGTAAAAAGTACCGTGGCAAACAACTATCCAATGGTGAATAAGGAATCTCATGATTTGTTTTTGCCACTTCCCGAATAGCAAGGTCAAGTTGCTGGGGAAAATCTATAACGACCATGTCCTATTCTCATCTCTTTACTTTAACTTTCATCACTGTGTCAATCCAATTCTGTCTCTATTTCATTTTCAGAATTCATCAAGGCTGTTATGAATGGATAAAGTTGCCTCCAGTGAGCCCCTGTTTTGGTTTTCTTGGGATCCACCATACAAACAGGAACAGATGACGGGAACAGATATACATATTATATATTATATATATTAAATTACATTTCAAGTTTCAAGCTCTTGTTTCATCAACTTGGTCATTTGAACAATTATTTATTTTTCTGGTAACCTCTTTTTAAACCTTTTATGTATTCATATTTTCCCCCTTTTCAAGCTTTCTGTGTTTGATCTTTATCCACTAATATTAATATTTATTTTGCGTAGACATATTTTAGGTATTGTTACTGTCAATTTTGTTGACAATATAAAAAGCTGTATTTTTATTTAAACCCATCAAGGATGAATCTATTTCACCAAAGTAATGGAGAGGACTGGTAAATTAAAATATTTAAAAAGTGACTTTTAAAATTATATTTCCCATTCATGATGGAATTTGTAGTGTAACTATAAGCAATGGATTTGATGTCCCAGGCCTTTTGTTTTTGGCATTACCTAACTCGTCTTTCACACACACACACACACACATACTGAGGCCTAAATTGTTACGCATCTATCACTGATAATATACATCAGCCCCCACACAAGTGCGAAAAGGACAATCTCCTCCACTATGCAAGTGCAAGATGTGTTAAATGACAGGTTTTGACAAAATATGCTGCAATGAACAAGCTATATTTTTTTAGTACATTTTTTTTATTTACAAAAAAACAATTAATAATTCTAGCCATTGTACAACAGTTGTGATCAATCACAGTTTTTATTTTGCTTTTATTTATTTTTTCCTGCTGATTGTTATCGTTGTGAAGCATTCCATTTCTACATCTTGGCTTTACAAAGTGGAGGGTACAAAGCTTGTCAACCATTGTTTTATTTTTAATTTTTTTTTTTTTTACCTCAACAGAGCATTTTTGCAAATTTAATTGTTTTCGATTGATTTGTAGGATTTTCCTTTTCTAAGTTCCTGTCCCAATTCCTTCACACATATATTGTAAGCATCACCATGATAAGCTTGATAGTGTTCACTATTAGATCAAGCAGCACATTAGGTGTAAGGATTGTGTTACCATCATGTTCAAGTCATGTTTCAATCAAAGTTTATTTTAATTTGATATAATGTTTGATCTTTGAAGAGCAGGATTTGAGACTTGCTGCATTTATGTAGCATATCAGATATAATATGATGTTTATGCATTATTAAAGAGTTATGTAATCATGAAACATATTATTATTCTCTTCATGACTAACTTTATCTTATATTTGTTTGGGATGGCAGATAAAATAATATGCATAAAAAAGTAACTTACTTGGAGACTTTTGTTTGTTTATATTTTATGCATTCTCAGTCCGATACAATACAACCCTTGGGACTATTCTGCAGTTTTTTATTAAAAAGACTGTTTATCCAGTTTTGGCGAAATCAAGTTTTGAGTACTGTCTTGTAATAAAAATTATGGCGCATCGACTGATCTAGGCCTGGTGTAGATACCAAAGTATATAAAGTCACAAACGTCAGAATAAAATATCTCAAATGGTTAGTTAATGGGAGAAAAAAAACTAAAAAAAATAAAATCCTGAACAATTTGAAAAATGGATATATATACACAGTCTTTTAAAAGAACCTCCAGAATTTGACACTTGCGACTGGGACAAAAACAAGTGTTACTACATTATAGTAATACACATTTGTTTCCCTGTAAATGGATTCATTTTGTGTTCTTGAAAGTATTTGTATTGTGTGAAGCACTAGAACAAGATAAGAGGTCAGTGAGAAGACAGCAAGAAAAGAAATGCCGTTTGTTTTGATAAATATCTTGTTGATATATATATTGATAAGGTGGTGAAAGCTGATGCATTTACCCATTTACATAACTGCTGGCTGTTGCCGGGGTCTCAATTTTACCCAACAATTTGAATTTCAATTGAACAACGACGTTTCCATTCCCATGAAGGTGTAGCAGGTTGTTAATACGAATGGAACAGAGAGGCATTGCATGAGGTTTTTTACATTAAGATTAAGATAGACGATTTACCCCTTGCATCAAAATAGATTGTCCTTGATCATATGTTGTACAGTATTGTAAGCTGTGTGACATAAGCCTGACCAATCAGCGCTTTGAATGTAGTCATAAAAAGGTATATCCTGCTGAAGCTATGACACGCCAACATATAATATAATCCATATATTTTGTTTCTAATTAAACACTGTATATACGCACGTTTCACATTGCATTTACATAATATGGAAAGATTTAACACAACTGCATTCATTTTTTGTTTTCGGACGTCAACATTCTGGAACGGCATGTTTAGAAAGGGGTTGGACATAATATCACATAGCTTGTGTATGGCCATGATCAAGGATGAGAAAAAAGATGAGGTATCGCCATCGCTGATGGCTTTGCCTTGAGACAACACACATTGTTGCTATTGCTACTATTAATATTATATTCAGCGTACTGCTTCACTGTTATATCAATGTTAGTGTTAGGAATGAGGGCTGCCGAAAATCAAAACAGAAGGTATGAAAAAACAAGGGAAAATGGTATAGCTTCAATGTTAAATCAGGTAACAGAGCAAAGAATGTTTCAGGTTTCCCCTTCACCAGCCAACAAGCACAATACAAAATATACAAAATTAAGGCAGCTCAAGTTTTGTGTTTTATTGTATTGTGTTTGTTGGCTGACGGAGGAGAAAATCGAAATGTTCTTCGTTCTGTTACCTGTTTTAGCTTTGAAGCTCTACTGTTTTCCCTTGTTTTTTCATACCTTCTGTATATCAATGTAAATAATTACCAATGAAGAACTGAACTGCCTCTCCTTGCATTTTTGAAGGATTAGTTCAGGACGTCGGTGACCGACTCAGTAAATACAACCCATTGTTGGCAATGTTATCGAGGCTAGTGAATGAATGGGAGAGCACTCTTTGCCGTTTGTGTCCTTCGGTAAAACACTTTGTCCTGCTTACGTTGTCCTGTAGAGGCCTGACCACTGACATCAAATTCAAAGTTCTCTCAGTTGTAAGCATCATCATCCTTGTCCAAAAATTAGATTCACAGCTACCATGCCACGTGTGGTGTAATTAGTGTTGTGTTCCATTAATTACAACACAATTTAAAAAACTAACTTTGTTTTAAGTCTTTATTGGATTATGTGATATCATTTTTGTGCAAGTTCAGCAAGCAATCCTAAAGATCTCTCTTCTTGTTAATGGGCTTGCCCACTCCAAATCATAACAATAACAAAATCAGCTGCAGGTGGCAACTCCCAGTTGTCCTGTAACTGAAAAGTAACCACTGGGGAAACAGCTACGTGTTTATCGGTAAAATATATGGACCTCATGGTACATTGTTGTCCAATTTACTGGTAAAGGTATAAGGGCCCAGTGGGCTCATCACCTGCTCGTCTTTCATTCCTGATGCAGTCTTTCTAGCCATGTGGTAGGTAATGAGTGGTGTAAGTCCTCATTGACATTTGGATCCATTTGTCATGTGCACCCTTCAGAGCTTGACATATGGCTGGTCCCTGCACTGCTTATTGCGGTACAAAGGGGATTCGATAAACAAACAAACATTTCAATCAAAGTGAAATGTTCAACTTAATAACACTAACAGCGAAATTAACGTTCAGATCCAACTCATGGTCTTAAAAGGTGGGTTACGCCAATTTGATAGTCGTATGAATGTTACGTTATCATAGAAATAAAATAATGATTCCGACCTCGAATAAACATGTCTCATTCATTTAGTGAAAAGCTTTGTTAATTGTGTAGATGTCCACTTTTTATAGCTTGATCTGACAACAATTTAAGATCATGTTTTCAAATGATTGGCACTGGGTGTATTTAAATGATTATGTATTTTTTTATGTTCCAGGGAACAGCTTTGAGATTTTTAGATACTATGTCAATGCATATTGCAATATGTGGGCAAACAAGCTTCCAGCGTCTACTACATAGAGCAAGTAAAAAAGAAAGCAGTCGGAAGGAAGTATTAGAACATGCCGAAAGGCAGAGACTTTTTAAGACAGCTGCGGTATGTCAGTTTGTTTTTTATTTTGTGATATTTTATCTTTAGGACAATCACCTATATTGTGGGGGTCTTTTCAATGTTTGCATAGTTCTAAAAATGTTAATTTCAAGGTGTTGTCATAGTCCATATAGCTAATTGCAATTTTATAAAAATGAAGAATCTGTAGCTACTAGTGATGTTTAACATTTGGTAACATTTGGCAAAATAATGACTGAGAGAAACATGCTCTTTCTTTTTATTGAAAAGTTCTGCTATATATTTTCACATATCAATAAGATAGCTGATAGCTTATCTTAAAATTTCATGAAGATATCTATATAAATGAATAAGCCATTAAGAAATTGAAAGGTACATATGAAAATCGAAAAAATACAAAATTGACACGATTCATCTGTCGAAGCTCTGTTACATAAAGTGGTCAAGAAAGTGATAACAGATCAGAATTATGTTTCATAATCAACAATTCAGATTCGACAATTGAAATTACGTGTTCCATTTCACTCCGAGCACAAAGAGGGAGGTTTATATATTCTTTTGTTATAATTTTTACAGCAAAGCAAGTCTTACTTAAAACTGTCAACATCACACATACAATATGGTGCTTTGCATAAAGTTGTCATTTAGGAAGCACCAAGGGAGAAACTTGAAGGGGGAGGTATGTGCTTCTTGTTGAAATTGCAAGGTTGAATTATCTATTAAATTGTATGTGAAATTGTCTTTTTCATTTTCCAGAGTGAAGAATGGAAAAAAATCAGTGGCATGAATAACCTTCGAGACGTTCATCGATTGCACTGTGGGGGACCACCAATAGAAAAAGCCAAACGAGATGTGTTTGTACACGGGTCTATGGATGATGTACGCAATGAATTTCAGGTGAGATATCTATTGGGGTATTTTTTTAGATGTTAAAAGTACATTTCATTCAAAATTTTAATCAGTGTATCAGATATTGATTATCTCTTATTTAGATTGTCAGAACAATTTTTGTTGAATGACATTATACAAAGTTATTAATTGAATAGTGTAATGCTGTGTTGACAGATAAAGGTTATCAGCAAACTGCATTGCATATAAAAAGAATTGAAGAAAACAGTCATTAATGAGCTAATTTGCCAACTACTTTAATTAGCATTAATGAAAAAAACTGTCACAAATTAGCAAATAATGTCAACCACTTTATGAAACATTTATGAAGAATGCAGCCACTAATGTTTTAAATTCTTGCACTGTTCCATACTTTTAGATGTTGCCAGTTGTAAATATACCTTGTTCTCGTCAACAGAGTTTTCATTTCAAAACTGTTCAGTTTTTTTGTCTGACACTGCAGCCTTGGCGAAGAACAAAGTTTGATCCAAATTTAGATTCACAGAAATCTGCAATGAATACCATTATAGAAAGTGCAATTGTCAATTTTTTTCTTTTGCTATTACTTTGTTGACATTAAATTAAACAGGAAATAAATATCTCAAAAAGTATTTAAAATTATTAGAAATGTAAACTAAGATTTATGACAAGAATGAATGCAGATTTTAAAAACTGCTTCTTTTTATTTATAAACAATTTCATATTTTCTCTTCAATTGTTCAGGATTTGATGGCGTATTGTGCTCACGATGTGACAGCCACTCATGAAGTCTTTGTAAAATTATGGCCGCAATTTAAAGAAAGGTTAATACTCTTTCTGTCTTTCACTCTATTGCAGCACGATAAGACCTCTGTTTGTGATAGTTATGCATAATATTATTGTAACTTTAAATTGTCAGAGACACCAATTTCAGTTTCACACTTGAAAATATGTATAATTACTAATTAATTACACATTATTGATTACTGTAACTGAATCATTGAATTTAAAACAGTGTAGAGTCATTCAAATGTGTTATGTATTTGTACATTCATTGTGCTGAAGGGAAGAACACAAGTCCTAACAGAATAATATTATGGAATCATCAACAATTTGATAGATTGAATGGTACTTTGATACCATTATTAAGAGTCGTTTTTATTCAAGTCATGCTAATGTCTTAAAATGTGGGGCTTTATTTATGCTCATTTAAGAATAATACTTTGTATTTTAGATTTCCTCATCCGGTGACTCTGGCTGGAATGCTTGAGATGGGGTCGGCTTACTTCCCCATCAATGACGCCTGGCCGCGTTATCTCCATCATGCCAATCACACGTATGAAGAGATGGAAAGAGAACTGAAGAAGTTGTTGATGGATTTGGCAAATGATGCGTGCCGTTTGATGGAATCCGAAGGGTAAAATAGTTTCTTCAATGCCAGTAGAAAAATATAGTGACTTGACTTGTAATTTATTGTCAAGATGTGAGCCATATTAGTGTTTTATATGAATTTGTTTTTCTTGTGACTTTGCGATGCTTTGCCATTTCAAGGCCTCATAGGATGTTGTATGAAGATGATTATGAGTCCATATCCTCATTCCAATAGAGGCTCTCAGAATTTACATAATTTATCTCCCAACAGGACATGTCATTCAAAGTCCTTCTCAACTCCCTGGGGAGCCTACAGTAGAGCAGCCTACAATGCTTATCATACTAACATCCTGACAATGTCTTTCTCAACCTGTAGTTGGGAACTCATTCAGACCTGAGTGAAATGAGGGAAAAATTGCGTAAAGAGTGAACATCAGGTCTAGCATTGCCAGGATTTGAACCTAGCATCTCATAATGTTAAACTTAGCAGCCTAACCACTCAGCTATTGATGCCATGACTTAATGGCTACAAATTGTAAAATAGCATAATGTGATATGGTGTGTAACTGATATGCCCAATCACTAATTGTAACATTGGTGCCATTTATTAAATGCCATTCATTATAGAAAATTGTCATTATTTTTGTATCTGCTTTCTCACCCAAAGATACAAAGATGACCCTTGGTTATGGAACCTGGACTGGTCAACATCTCAATTCAGGTTGAATAAAGAATCGACTAAAAGAGCTGTTGTCTCAGAATCATCTGATTTTGAAGAAAAGGTGGAAGATGAAGGCAACGAACTGTTGTCATGGATACAAGCTACAGAGGTGATTCTTGACAAGAAAACAATAATTGAGAATAACGTATTTAATAAGACTTCGGTATTTTCAAGCATTTCTTTAGAGCAGACATTCCTGTCCTCATCTAGCATTGTTGCTAGTCAATGAAATATGTTTTTACTGCACGGTCAGCAATAGTTATACACTGTATGTGATCATTTAGATATCCTATCATTGATATCATAAGCGATTCTAAACGAGAACTCATTCCAGACATCCTTGTCACTATAGAGACATGGGATAAATGAGTTCATTGGACAATTGTCTTATTACAGATGTTCTTACTGTGGTACAGATTTACTCTCTAGCTGTGAGACTTTGTGCGTTACAATGACTGTTATGGCAGTACATTATTAAGTTCCACTTTCAACTAATGCATGATTTTACAACATAGCAAATGTTACTTAAATGTTATACGATTGTGCATTGGCCGAAAGTGGAACCCATGTATCCTGAGTTCACTAATTTTCAATACCTGTGAATATTTCTAATCTATGGGTGCATGAAAGAAATTTTACTCCCTTGCCTTGTTTGATTAAAATTCTATAATCCATTTATAGGGAGATGAAGCACTAGAGGAACACAAAAGAGTGGTCGAAAGTGTTTATTCCACTGCCGTAAGAATCCCGAAGAATCCAACTTTTATGCCAGGGTACCCGACGTAAGATATATTGGTTAAAGCAAATTCTTGCATTGTAGAATTGATTTTGAAAATGAAATGAAACGGGTGAACTAAAAACGTGTTGTTAATAGAAATTGAGATGTTGTTTACCTTATTTTTGCACTTCTGTTATTTTATTTCATTCCCCTCTCAAATTTATTTGATTATGTTGTAGTGATATTATTATTTGTATGCACAGATGTCATATCAATTAGCAAATAGTCTATTTATATGGCTACTGATTTTCATAATGGCTTTGATGTTGCGAACATCCCTAATCAAACTTGGACCCTTTTTTTGTTTGTGTCAGAAGCTCGTTTGGTTTTGATGCACCTTGGAATGCTTTTAATCCCCACAGATATGCCTTTTGGCTTAACTCTTTCAAACATGTATGCTGCTCTTTGTTTTTTTTAAACCATAATATCTGCTACATATTTATTTTTAGGTGGTACAAAGATCTTTGTCCAAGGATCCGTGAAGAGGATTTCTACCCAGGCCCATCAAAGATTAGCACTCAGTGTAGAGTCACTCCCAAGTTGATGCGTCTTACATGGGATGGTAAGTAATGATTTAGCACTACAGGATAATAAAGCATGTTCCATATTCAGTGTTAAGGGTTGGGTAATCAAGAGTAAAGTCTTGATATTCACTAGGCATACAGCTTATTGTTTTCAATTGCTGTCCACACCGCCTCTCCTTTCACCCGGTAAAAAACCTACCTTCTGGTTTTGCTGTTGGGGGAAGAGGAAAAGTCATAGATATTCTGCCCAGACTGGGATTGAACTCAGATCACCTTCGTGGCAGTCGGGCATAGTTATGTCTTAAATTGGCTTTTCACAAAAGCATGGTCTGCATTAAACACACTTTTTTCTAATCCAGACAGGGTACGTTTACCCAGTGATTACTGCATTGATTATAAATTCAGATTATAAAAATACTTTTACATTTTGGATACAAGGCATCCCTAGCATAGTAGTTATCAAGCCACTTTATTGCACATAGGTCTCGTGTTTTAATGCTTTTCAAGACTCTGACTGTAGATTCATATGCAAATGGACTTTCAAACAGCAGGAGCCGCCCTTTGATATGATGTGACAATTTCAAAAGGGCGTTGAACTAAAAGCTTAAGATCTCTTTCAAAACAGACATACAGGAGCTGTGTATTAAAACTTAATATATTATTTGTATCTTTACAGGCTTCCCCGTCCATTACCATGACAAATATGGCTGGGGTTACCTGGTGCCCCATCTGGATGACCTGTCCGAGGTGGAGGCTGAATTGAAGTCACAAGATCCTGATGGAACGCCAGAGCATCCATTCCCATTGAGGTGGATAACATTCTTTTATAATTAACAAAGTGGTACAAACTTGTTTTAATATTCATAAAGATATTATTAGCTTAATGTCTGTATTGCAATGCTGAAATACATTTTTCAGAAATGATTAAAGTTCACATTATCTTATCTTAAATCTATTTTATAAATTTTGGGGTTTAAGATTTTGTTTTCATTGGGATTATTTATTGTTCTTCCTCCCTTTCTATCTATTGATTTATCCCTCTTTAATATTTAGGTCATTTTTAAAGTTTATGCAAAAGACAAAGCCATCGGCCTTAGGCTCCCTATTTGATCAACACCAGATGTCTGAGAGAGCTGCTGTCCCTTTGATAGATCCCTTGGGTGCAGGGTTTGATGAAAAAGCTATGGAGCTGGAAGAGAAAATTGGTCACTGGGATGTAGCTGTGGAGAGCAAAAAGGTTTGTTTCGTTGCTTGTTTCTTTTATTTGTTCCATGAGACCCACATTACAGTTTTTTACCTACCCCATGTCAAGACACTTGTAAAATAAGAAAGAATTAACGATTTTGTAAAATATTTATGACATCCAAGACAAAACAATCTGATTTGACAAAATAATGTTCTTCTATGAGAGGGGGGGGGGGGGGGGGGGGGTTGGGGGGATAGGTCAAAAACGAGGTGTGTACAATTTTTATCATATATATTTTTTTCATCCAAACAGAAAAAACCTCCAGCACACGTTGGTGTCGGCCCATTCAATATCGATATTCCTGGTGTCAGGTTCTTCAAAATTCCACACAAGGTATACCACATATTCTTTCGTCCGATATGACTCAATGTGATATAGATAAATCTCTCTACCAATAGACTCTAATCTTAACTTATCGATCCCTGGCTAAAAAGTCATACGACTTTTCCATCTTGGAAACAAATAGTTTCTTTAGTATGTCAACAATCTCGTTTAAAGTGTCATTGTTAATTTAGATTTGAGACCCTTTTGTATTTCGAAAATTATCATGTATTGTGTGTGTGTGTGTGTGTGTGTGTAAATGTAAAGACAATGCTATAAACTTATTTTGCACAGGGTATAGCACTCGACAAATGTTATATTTATTATATATTATTAACAACTCCCCTAGTTCTGTGCCATTTTTTCTTGAATGCGCACTATTTTATAATAAAAAATACAGTCCTTAGTATTGTGACATTAGGAATGTATCTAATTAGTCTGAAATATTTAAGTGCTCATTTCCCCCTTTTGATTGTGCAACATAGTGAATAAAGGCCTTTTTGAAGCCGTAAGTTTTCATCACATTGAATTTATAAACAGGTTTAATACTTTGAGGTTTGGGTTTGTTGGGGGTTTTTTTAAAGTTGAGATGCTAATTGATTTTACAATAATAAATCATTGATATTTCGTCTTGTGACAACAGGAAGGGGGTCAAAATCGGGTGGGAAATCCCCTGGCCAGAGACTATCTGCTTCGTGTGGAAGATGGAACCCTTCAGGCCAGCACAGGCATGCATGCAAACCAAGTACTGGTGCTCGGCCGTATGTGTTCATACTGGAAGAACAACCAAAAGAGGATAAGGTGATATAGGAATTATGATCAGGTTTTTTTTAAACATGTGGATTTTTGGAAAGATTATAGATTATTGGGGGTTGTTTAGTTTAGGTTTTTGGGTTTTGTTTGTTTTATTTGTTTCGGGTTGTTTTTTTGGGGGGGTTATAAGGGAACTTGTTATTCTTGTCCTGAATTCATTTATTCAAATATTGTTTTTTTTTCCCTCAGTGGCCAAATGATGGTACAACTCCAGAAATCAGAACTCAACAGAAACGTAACCAGGTGAATAGAGCTACTTTTGAAATTAGCACAAAATAAGATGATTTTGCTAAACCTGATATGATGCCGTCTGAGAAAGAATTAAAAAATTTTAAAAAGCAATGGCCTGAGTCATGAACTTCACAAATTGCTTTAACATCTATTTTTGCAACAGTGCTTCTTTAACAGGTATTAACATACCGTAATACATATGTCTTACTCTTTACAGTAGAAATATAGCTCAGCAGAGTTGGGAAATCATCACTATATGTGTGTCGGGGGGGGGGGGGGGGGTTAACATATAGTTTAATTTTAGGCAGAAAAAATATATGTTGTTATTGCATTGAAGCCGAAGGAAAGTAAGGCAGCGCTAGGAAAACATGATAGGCAAAGTCAGAAAACTGATTGTCTATAGCAGGAATCAAACCTGTGCCTGCAACGACACTCATTGCCTTGCTAGACAAAGTAGTCTGATATAATATGTATAAATAAACACAAATGTTATAACTTTCCTAGACACTTCTTTGTTTTGTTTTTTTGTACTTTGGTTGTTTTGCTTCTCTTCTCACTTTCATCTACACCCTTTCATGTTTTCCTTTAATTAATCTAACCATCAATGTTCTAAGTCCTTGCGACTGTCATTACAATTTTTCAATTATTTCAGAGCAAGCGATTACGTACCGGATGGATTACACGGTGCCATTGTGCCACGAATCGTGTCTGCAGGTACAATTACCAGAAGGGCTGTTGAACCGACTTGGCTGACGGCCAGCAATGCTTACGTAAGTCAATAAAAAAAATAGAAGGAAAGTCATTCAAAGCCAGAAAAATGGAGACGGGATGGCTCAAAGTCAAAGATTGTGGGTCTGATGAAAGACATTGCCCACACAGGTGAAATTTTCACTGTCAACAATCATTTTTATTTTATCTCGTCTATCGTCTATTTTTCTGGCACTGCATTCTATTCCTTCTGTTTTTCAAACTGTTTATCAATCATCAGTCCTCACTCCACATTCATTCTTCCATACTGTGGACTCCGTTCATACCAGTGACCCCTCCCTGCTGTAAGGCGCATTTAGGAAACCTGTACCTTTTTTTTTGCCATATTCCATGCGTATGGTACACCATAAATGTCTTTATGACTGAAATGTTAGATATTTATTACTGGGGGGGGGGGGGGGGGTATGAGACCAACCTGCATTATGATTTATTATTAATTTAAGCATTTGTTGAATTAGCTTGTTCATACGCTTATGCATACGCAGGTTGATCGGATTGGGAGTGAGTTGAAATCCATGATTCAGGCACCTCCGGGATACCACTTTGTCGGGGCTGATGTCGACTCGCAGGAACTTTGGATCGCTAGCGTTTTGGGAGATGCTTTCTTTATGCAGCAACATGGTATTTAACATTCTGGTTTGTTTGGGGGGGGGGGTTTTATTGAAAGTGGTTAGTGTTTGAAAAATAAAATTGTTGGATTCAAGTTAGACGATATTGACAAAGGAGAGGAATTGAATTAGTTAGTGCAAAGGAAAAACAGCCATGGTAACATCTTGTTGAGAGAAAAATATTTTTAACAAATTGAACCTTGGCCATTAACTCTAAACTAAAGAGTGAAACAAGGAGACCAAAAAAAAAAAGATGGAAGAAAGATTTAGGTAAATCTATCAGATTAAACACACTGACAATGTTTAAGCAATAGAAGGAGAAGAGTTTTAAAAGATGACGAACACCCACGTCAAGTAAAAGACTTGCTAGGGTTGATGATGACGGACGTTTTGATGAAGTTGGACTACAAAAATACCTCCTCAAGTCTTAGACTTTTTGTGGTGAGAAAGTTGTCTTTAGATGATTTAAAATGTTGATTAGAAAATGGTTTCCTTTATGTCTCCCCTCAGGATGCACTGCCCTGGGATGGATGACTTTGCAAGGAAACAAGGGAGACAAAACTGACTTGCACAGTAAAACAGCTGAGATTGTGAACATCAGTCGTGATCATGCAAAGGTTTTTGTTTTCTAGATTAATAAGCTTGATGACTCTGACATCATTTTCACTGTCTTTTCTCTCTCTCTCTCTCTCTCTCTCTCTCTCTCTCTCTCTCTCTCTCT
>JARFNW010123806.1:0-12444 GCA_031763155.1 Dirona albolineata
GGGGGGAGTGTTTTTTTGTTGTTTTTTTTTGGGGGGGGGGGGGGGGGGGCTTGTTACTTTGTGTGGATTTGTTTTCTTTATTTTATTTCCAAGAGTTGAAGATATTATTGCAGTTTGCCAGAATATGCCAGACGTGTGTTTTTTTCTTTCCTGTGGACAGATATGGCCTGGAGATAACACCAACCTGTAGCATAGCGCCACCTGTGGTTACTGCGGAATCAAAGGATATCGTCCGTCGTCATCTAGCCTCATACAGTGATTGGGCTTTATTTGGTGAGTAAGATCTGACGATGGTGATAACATGAGAGGAAATCCATGTTTGTGTACTGGTTGATTTGTACCTCAGCAAAGAGGAGACATCCAACAGGAATGTCTTTCTAAAAGGAAGTGACTTGACTCGACTCTAGCGTTGAAAAAGCAATGAAATGTTTGGTGGAATATTTATTTATGATTTGTTGCTGCTAGCTGCAACATCTGTTGATTGACTTTGATGTTAATCTGCCCTAAAATGGAGAATCTTCTTATTATGAATGCCATTTTTAAAACTTTTTTTATATCTTGTCTAACTTGCACAGCAAAAAATTTTCTTTGCAGGTTACAGTTACGCGGTAGACACCATCAAGTCCATATTCATCATTATGGCGTTGGTTGACAAACACATTGATGTGGAGAGGGCCGTCAATCTGGCAAGGTTGGAGCAAGACTTTCAGGTCAGTCTAAGTCTTAGAGAACCCCAACTCATTGCTTTCCAATAGAAGATAGATCATAAACAGTCCATTATATGGCGTCTGGCCCAAATGGCATTGTCTGTGACTGTGAAGTAGTCAGAGCGTTGAACACGTCATTGATTGGTTGCACAAACCTAGATCAGTGATGGGTTGGTTTTCTTTTCCATGAATTGTCACAAATATTGTGTAACAGTATCATAGTTTATTGGCACTAATAGCACCTATCAAGTTATCACTTATCAAGTTAAAGCAGTAAATCACCTTGCGTTGTGAACACTTTTCTGTCATAAGATTCACTGAGATATAATGACATTTTAAGAAGAAAAAAATTTAACAAACATGAAATTTTTTTATTTTTTTTTACAATCATGAAATTCGATTTGTTGTTTGTTTTTTTGTCTTTTGTTGGGGATTTTTTAAGACGAAATTTTGAGAAATAATTTTACAAAATTTTATTTATTTCCAGACGAATCGCTGGGGCAATGTGGAATGGCATCACGACGTTGAGAAGTACGAGCTGAGATCACGTCTGTCTGCAGCCATTTTATTCATCCATTGGTGCTGCGAAAACACGTCCATTAAAAAGAAAGCTGCGTTATCTAGTCCTGTGTGAATAAAATCATTGAAAATAGTGAAATTGCTTTTGATATTTTTATTGTTGTTGTTAATTATCTGTAGATGATTTTAACCCACCCGCGTTTAATTTTGCATTCAATTAATGTCTACAAAATAATTTTTTAAGTTGAGTAGTTATATTCAGCTTTGAATTAAAAATAATGTATTTGTAAATGAATGGAGTAACATCTATCAAATAATGACACATCCCATAATGACAAGTCCTGATTTTGATAACGAGTTACAATAGTTGTATTTGCTATCCATGAATGCCACAAATTGTCATCAATGTAAACCAGCTATGAAGTTAATGTGGTGATGGATTCCTTTTGTACCAATCCTGAATGGTTTACACGTCACTGGCATGCAAATTAAAAACAAAAAGTCAGAGACTACATATGAGCGTTAAACTAAGACAAGTGGGTGATCATCCCACTGCATGTCAATACTGTTATTATGTTATCCATAAGGGGAATATGCTGATCAGGTTTGTCTCACGTTTCAACCAATCACAAGAAAGTTATTATTATTGGATCCAAAAACATACAGCATTATGACTAATTTTTTTCTTCTTTTTTTTTCTTTTCATTATCTAGTCGTTGAGTAGTTAGGTTACTGGGTAAGATATTGAGAGATGTCAAGGTTGAATCCTGGAATCGCTGGCCTCAATGTTGAATCCTTAGGAAAGATGTCACCAAATATTCTTTATTTGACTCCAGTGGGAATGAGTACCTGGCTAAAGGCCGAGAAAATATTGTCAGGATGCCAGTAGTATGATGCGCTTACTTAACCCTCTAGTGGCCAATGATCGATTTCCTAGGTAGAACAATAAAAAATTTATATAACACACTTCAAGAAATGGACTGAGAGACATGGTTCTAGCTTTTTTAATCGTCAAAACTTTTATTATAAAAATGTCAGCATGTGCCTTACTTGGCACATTGGGGACTGTTAAAGAACAAAAAACTATGTGCCAAATTTGGCACACTGGGCACTAGAGGGTTAACAGGCTGATCTACTGTATGCTCCATGGGGAGTTGAGAAGGACATTGAATGACACAGCCTACCAGGGGATAAATGATGTAAAGTCTGTGAGCCTTTGACTTGTACTGGACTATAAATATACTCATCTCTTATCTTCAAATGTTATTAATTTGATTCCTGTAAAAGAGGAACATTAAAAAGACAAATGCAAAAAGAAAATGAATTAATTTACACAAATGAGACATCCAACAAGATGGATTAATATAATATTTTATTTCAATTTCATCGTAATGAATGATTCAAAAGCAGAGTAGTTAGGTATGTACAATCACAATTGGTTCATTTGTACCACAGAAGCTTCAGGCGTAAATTAAACAACAAACTTTATGTTTTATATCACAAGGAAAGATAAGGAACAATTCTAATTTTTTTATTGTGTTTTTTTTTAAACTGAGCCTGTTTGTGTTCGGGGATTCAGACTATAAATCCATCTTTATCTTTAACTATTAACAGCCTGTTATATCTCAATGGCACCATTTTACATTTAATCCCATTTTTTTTTAATAAAAGAAAAAAATATTTAAAAAGTAACCGCAAGGAGATGAATGCAGCAACGCAAAATAACAAGCTGAGAAGAAGAAAACCAGAGGAAGGTGTCTGGAGTGCGATCTAGTCTGTGCTTTCTCCAGTGGTATTGGTGTATCTGAATCTGCACATTTTAGCTTGTCAATGTCAATTGACTTGTTAATGTGTGTCACAGAAAACTTACATGACATCCCACTCAGTCACCTCCCCATACATCGTTTTCTATTCAATCGTTCTCACCAAGACGGCTGCACCCTTCAATCACTTCCAATATCTAAGCCAGCATCATGGCCTTATCTTGAGTGAGGAACTCACTGCCTTCTTGGTTAAAATGGTTATTCAGTTGTCTTTGCGTTTGCATTCCTGAACCCTAAGCGAGTCAATACCTTCTGTTCTATCCTTTTCCTTATTATAATGAATGACATTTATATAACCTTTATTTGTATTTGCTCTCTATGTTTCTGTCACTTCTGGATTTTCTTGTTCTGTTGTTTCATCCTTTTGTGGGGTTTCGTGTGATGGTTCAATATAAGTGACGACTTCAGGTTCTGGTAAAATATTCAATTTCTTGGCCTCGCTGATACTGCCACTAGAAGCTGCCTGCGAAAACAATAACAGAAAAGGAAAAAAATTGAATTCAGTACAAGTTGAGCCAAACTGACATGTCGTGGAGGGACAGGACACCGGAAAACTTGGTACTAGCAGCTTGGTTTGGTTTGTCAGACAGGTGATTAATTCTGACCGACCAAACCACTGTCTGACAAACCAAATCAAGCTACCAGTGCCAAGTTGTCCAGTGTCCTGTCCCGTACATTTTGTTTTATATTAGTGTAATTAAGTGCCTCCTATTAACACATAATGGAAAAGTCAAGATACAAAGAATTCAGTATTACTACAAATTACTTGACATACTTGAGTGTAGGCAAAAATTAAAGAGATGGAAATCTAAAAATGTCTGACTGTCGTTCAATCGGCCAAGAGCCAACCTTTTGTCAGGAATATTATTTTTAACATCTCTTTGGAGTGTTGTGATACTTTGGGCAAATTATAAATACTATAATCTCAGGGTGGAGTGACCTACAACAATATCATTCACAAGATTGTCAGGATTTGGAGAATATGAGTTACGTACTGACTATGGACATTTACACGTTTCATGTCTGAGAAATCTTCAACCCTACTACCAACACTATCACTATAACACAGGTCAGACTCTCCAACCCTACTACCAACACTATCACTATAACACAGGTCAGACTCTCCAACCCTACCACCAACACTATCACTATAACACAGGTCAGACTCTATTATTATGGATGAAAATAAATGAATAGGGAGTGGGCACTGATAGTAAACAAAATAATAGCAGAAAAATGTAACAATGCCAATGAGGGACAAAAACATGAATAGAAAAAAGTTTAGGACTCAAAGGTAGTGAGTTCATTTGCTATTCTCTGCAAGACTGTTGCTGTGGCAGGCAAGAGGTTAAATTCCCCCCGTTCAACTAAAATCTTGATTCTATTCATGTTCTTGTCTCGCACTGGTATTTTAACATTATCCTACTATTATCGTGTTAAATATAATGAGACCCGCTGAAGCCAATGGCAATATTATTTCTCAGCCATGAAACATTGCACAAAATGACAGCCATGAACATTGCACAAAATGACAGCCATGAAACATTGCACAAAATGACAGCCATGAAACATTGTACAAAATGACAGCCATGAAACATTGCACAAAATGACAGCCATGAAACATTGCACAAAATGACAGCCATGAAACATTGCACAAAATGACCATAGTCAGTATCATAAGGTGAATTTATTTTTCAGTCAGAGTAGGAAATTGTTTTAATGTTATTGTCTTGAAGTTATCAATAGTTCATAGTTTCAAGACCCAAATAGTAGCTCCTACCGGGAATATATTTTGTCATGGTTTTCACTGAATTGATAAATTTTAATTCTTAATTTCAAATAATTTAGAATTTTAGATGGGCGAAATGGACAATAAAACTAGGTTTTACTAGGTTATTCATTTTCCGTTATTTGACTTTGAAAGTTATGGGAGAAATTACACAAGTGTTGTATATCATTTTCCACTATTTCCAGTATGCTATTTGACTTTATAAGTTATATTACATGGGTCAATGTATATCATTTTAATTCCACAAGTTTTTATCAAACTTGTATCAATATGAATTTTAATCCAATTTAAAGACAGACAAAAAAATTTTGATCAAGATGTCAGATGTCAAGATGTTTCTGACATGAAACCCTCCTTACAACTACAGTACAATTGGGGTTTATAAAGCTGTAAGATGTCAATGTGTTTCTGACATGAAACCCTCCTTACAACTACAGTACAATTGGGGTTTATAAAGCTAGATTTATCTTCCTACATATTTACCTTATGAGGTATTACAAATTACGTTTTGTCTTTGATAGAAATAACGCCTAAATCAGCTTCACCCAAAATATTCTAAATTCTACCTCCAAGTTAAAATAGCAACAAGATGTGTAAAACTGGAAATATGAGTTGAAAAACGGAATTGTAAAGAAGATTGACAAAGACAAGGTCAATTCCAAGCAAATAAATTTAAATAATTTCAAAACATTGAATTAGAAAAGGGAAAATTATGAAGAGAAAAATAAAGATGAAATTGTTGAATTTGTTCTTAGCAGTTTTTTCCTCCGTTTAAAAGAATAAAACAAGATTAAAAGAATCTGTTTGATTGCGGCAATAAGACTGGAACTCACTGGAAAATAAAAGGGCAGGGGATATATTTGATGATATGTGAGATTGAAACCATAGGTAAGTAATATTTGATGATTGTATGTGCGATAGGGAGGTAATATATTTGATGATATGCGTGATTGAAACAATAGGCAAATAATGTTTTAGATGATTGCATATATGATAGGCAAATGATGTATTTGATGATATGCGTTATAGGCAGATAATATATTTGATGATATGCATGATTGAAACAATAGGCAAATAATGTTTTAGATGATTGCATAAATGATAGGCAAATGATGTATTTGATGATATGCGTTATAGGCAGATAATATATTTGATGATATGCGTGATTGAACCCATAGGCAAGTAATATACTTAATGAGATGCAGGGCTAAATACAAGTTTTTCTTCACATTGCCATGAAGCTTCGTGAGGATATGATGCATTTTTCAAAGACTCGTTTAAATGACTTGATTTTAAAAGACGTCTTTTAGAAACATGTATATGGTTGATACTTATCTAAAGATATTTTACATGTAGAAAATAATTACTATTATAATATTCCACTAACATTCTCTCGATTGACTGAAATGTAACATGAAATTACAATTTACTGAAATGTAACATGAAATTACAATTTACTGAAACGTAACATGAAATTAAAATTTACTGAAATGTAACATGAAATTACAATTTACTGAAATGTAACATGAAATTACAATTTACTGCCTGTTTCCACAATACATTTGACCCAAAGTAGTCCTTAAAATGTCATTGAAGTTAGTAAATGATAGATTAAGAAAGAAAAAAAAGGAAAAGATAAAGGTTTCAACCTAAATAAAGGGGAAATGCAAGGGGGATTAGAAAATGGCAAGTTGAAAAGAAATGAAGGGAAATCGAATGTTACAAAATCAGGACATGGAACCAGTTGAGGTCAAGGTGACAAATGCTGATCAAGGCCAGTCTGATACTGTAATGGTAATAGGAATACTAATAGGGCAAGGCATTTAGCACCTGGCCTTGCTATTCAGGAATTATTGAAACAAATCAAGAAATTGTGTATTCAACTTTGATGGTCATCAGATCAATCTAAATTTTTTTTCCAAAACCAGGGTTTTCACTATTCACCGCTACGCATTTATTTCTCAATCTAAATTATCATTTCCATTTTATTTGCGTGTTTGTACCAGTGTGTGTTGTTTGTACCGGTGTGTGTTGGTACCTGTGTGTGTTTGTACCAATGTGTGTTGTTTGTACCGGTGAGTGTTGGTACCTGTGTGTGTTTGTACCAGTGTGTGTTGTTTGTACCGGTGTGTGTTGGTACCAGTGTGTTTTGTTTGTACCAGTGTATTAGTGTGTGTGAGAAGACTATTCAGGTAGTAGCCTACATTTACAACAGACTGGTTCCATTCCGAGATATGAAGTGCCAAGAGGATTATGGGAAATGTGCAGAATTGAGAATCATGATGGCTATATTATATGATAGTAGGTTCATGGCAAAATGCCTTGGGGGATTTATGACAGAAAGTATGAGAAACAAAGGAGGATGACATAACCAATTGTTAAATGTAAAAATAAATATCCAGATGGTTACAATAGCTACTGGCTGGATGAACGCAGGCTGCCTGGGATCAGAGAACCGTTGACGCATTCCATGATTTTATGAAAAGGCAATGGGAGATCACTCTTCATGTTTTTGTTTTTATTAGTTTGTGTGAGGAGTAGAAAGAAAGGGATTTTGTAGATTTACATGATAATGAAATATCTAAAAATAATAGCGGTTGCTGTTATCTCCTCAATTTTTTGTTAAAAGCGTTTATGCATAGTAATTGTATAGCAACATGTTTGTGCGTTAAGGCAGAGCATGTGTCTATCCAGCAAGTCGTGTCAACCATTCAATTAATGTATCTCATCCTCTTTGACGTGAATTTTGTTGAATGAATGAATGAATGAATATACCAGGAGGTCCATATGTATCATAGATGGAGAAATGAAAGGGTTTTGTTTGACATTGTGAAGAGAGAAATAGGAAAGGAAACAAGAAAAAAATTTCTAAAAACATGAAAAAATCAGTCAGTCAACCTACCATCATCATCTGTCATAAGGAAACAAATAACGGCAATTAGGGAAATAAAGCAAAGCAGCAGATTATGGCAAACGTCATTTTGTATCAAATTTACAAAACATAAATGTGAATGCATTCAAGCGTTATCGCTATCACCATGGACTTCAATACTTGACTTACCAAGACGTTTGTTTGACGGTGAGACAATGACCTCTTGAATATTAGCAGTGTTTGGGTTCATTTGACTTTGCTATTCTTGAACCAGTCAGTCCTTAAAAACTTGACAGTGACAGCCTTTTGGCAAAATGAGTTTGTGCTCACCAAATTTCCACAGAGTGAAAAAGAGAGGTGACAATCTGCCACCCTCTCAGACCGAAATGACAAAAGCAGGGCTTGAACACACAATGTTTGAGTGTATGGGTGCAATGCCAAATACCCTCAGCCATTGTAAGGCTCCATTGATGCATTAGTAATATTCACTGACTTCCTGTTCCTGATGAAACCCTTGGGAATCCCGCAATCTCCTCTCTTTATTGAAATCCACAGTGTCAGACAAACCTACCACCATTGCAAAAATGACCATTTTCATGCCTTTGACAGGTATCCAATCAGAATACGATAATAGTAGCTATGGGTGACAAGGCCCAACATGGAGATTGAAAGCAAGTACGTATATCTGTCAATTAAATTCAACAAGCGATGCGTAATATGGGTGACATTTGCAGGCCACTATATCATACAAAAATGCAACAAAGCAGTGATTGTGATAAAAAAATATTTTTCCATCCACTAGCTAAAAATATAAACAATCATTTAAACACTGTCTACTCTTCCATTTACTATAAAAACTACAAAGTTGAGTGAGATTATTTTCTAGTTAAACACTACATTGCTTTCATAAATGACTATACTAAATGATGCGACTTTTTCTTAAGTCATAAACATTTGCTCGTACCTTGCACGACGTCCAACGCATCGATCTCGTCCCTCAAATGGTCGATCAGATGATTGATCTCCGTGACACGGCTTCGATTTCTCTCGATCTCTTGTTCCTTGTGAATGGTTTCTATCATATTTTTCAACCAGTTGTTTATTCTGGTGACAATGTCGTCTTCTTTGTTGTCAATCTTGAGCAGATGAACGTCGTGAGAGGAAGTGACAGCGTTCATCACAGTATCTCTGTCCACTAAAAGCTATAAGTAAAAATCAAAACACACACACAATATATTATTAATTATGAGGCCAAAAATGAATGCAAAGTCCACCCTCCTTTTCCCCTATTGACCTTTGAACTGAGTTTCAATTTGCTTCATTTCCAAGTATCTAATATTGAATGGACAGACAGGAAGATAATGCAGAGTCCATTATTGTCACAGATTACTAGAGGTGTCAATAAAACATTTTGGACACAATGGGCAGGTCACCCACTTGTCTTAAATCATTGATCCATAAAATATCCAGCAAGTTCTGGATAACGACACCCCTGAATAACGACAACCCCTGGATAGCGACATTGACCTCTGGTTCCAATTTTTTTGCTATATTATTAGTAATAAAAAACCCAAAATAGCGACATACATTTTAGTAAAACCCCTGTTTAGCAACATCGATATAGCGATAATCGGCAGTTGACACTGACATTTGATACAAAAAATCTAGCAAAATAGGCAACCTCGTTTCCGGCCAGCATTATCTCGTACTCTTAGCCAATAAAAACGCTTATTTTCCGACCAATGAGATGTCCTACTCGAGCCAAATTAATGACAATACACATCGGAGTGAAGGCGTAACTATTAAACCCTTTGTCAACAGGAAAAATACACATTCTAACGTGGTTGGGACGTGCCTTATCACAGGCACTGGTCCACGCATCGCATCGTTATATTCAGGGATCTCACCACGCCCCCTTTTTCCGCCATCTTGAAAACCTCGGAATAACTACACCCCTGGATAACGAAATCATTTTCCGGTCCCGGGTGGTGTCGTTATCCGGAAGTTGCACTGTGGATAAGTCAATATATTCTTAATAACCCAATAGATTATACACAAATAAATCAATACGCCACCATGACCCCAGTAGCAGACCCAATAAATAAATCATAATAGACCTATAGACTACACACATACAAAAATAAATAGGTCAAACAAATAATCACATACTTCATCTAACAGTCGATATAAACGCCTTCACTCACTATTACAGCCTTTGCACACAAATGTGTTTTGAATCAATATCATTATCATTTTTAAAACCAAAGACATGGATGAGGCTTGTAGAAGAATTCAATCATGGTCATTAAATTGCACACCAAAAGGCATAATAGTTAACAGTGTCTATCGTTAAAGAAAGAAAGGTACAAGATTTTAATAGAAAAGATATAGTTTTTCTCTCATCCATGCACAGGTACACAGACTCACAGGCTTTCCAAAATGTACCCCCCCCCCCCCCACCCCCTTCCCAGGCAGTGGCATCAATATTCTTCTCAGTTCCCTGGGGAGCATGCAGTAGGACCAATCTATTAGGCGGCATCGAATCATACTAGCAATGCCTGAGGCTGGGTATTCAGTCACACACCTAAGCAGAGTGAAGAAATATGGGTCAAGAGTCTTTCCCAAGGTCTCAACATCAGTATCTTCAGCCAGGATTCAAACCTCGGGATCTCACGATCTTGAGGCTAGCAGCCTAACCACTGGGCCTAGGACACCTCAAGATCGACCAATCGTTTCATACCGCAAAATTAATATACTCAATTTGGGTACTCGGGACTGTCTAAACGTAATTTACTCACCGGTAGAGTGGTGAAGTACGTCTCTTTGAATCTTTCATCGGCTTTCCATAAAGTGGAAAAGGCACCTGGGGGAAGGGGCAATCTAGAATAATAAAAGATAAAACAATAATTCTTTTAAAAATCTTTTATATATATATATATATATGTATCTTCTGATATAGTTCAAAACTTAAGATTTGTTTTAAAAGAGGCTGAAATCATGTGTCTTCAATGAGTTAAAAGACTTGGCAGGTTTAGATGAGAAAAAGAGACTCATTGGGGAATGTGAAACATGAAACAGGATGGAGACTGTATGGACACATCCTGAAAACAAAATATAAACAAACCATCGAACAAATCAATGATCAGCCATTTCAATTTCAAACCACCAGCAACAAAACAAATTGCAATTTTTATTTGGCCTAAAACCCCAAAAACTCCTGACTGGGCCAGTCCATTTTCTTACACTTACTTGACATATATGTGTCCCAGCTCTTTTGCTTTGGTTTCTTGGCCTTCGTCATTTAATACTCTGACTGGAATAGATTGATAGATTAAGTAAATGATTACTATAATAAAGGATTGAGATGAATAGATAATAATACAACACAAACATAGAAGATAGAAAAAGCAATAGTTTAATGTAAGATTAAGAGTGAATCATAAAAGAATTTTCAAGAGTTGACTAATATATATATATATATTTCTCAAGTTTAAACACATTTTTGAAAGGTTTAAAATCAATTATGATGATCATAAATATTTAAGATATGAAATTGGAATTTTGTTCTGGTTTCATTCCTGAATATCCATCCTATTCTTGTGAGCGTAACAAAAAACAAAAAAACAAAACAAAACAAAAATGAAAAAAATAATTTTTAAATGAAAAAGGCGCCTCACCATTCCATCCGGGCACAGGCTTCCCCGTTGTCGCAGGCGGAGGGTTCAAATCCATTCCTAACCCCATACACGTTGCCGTCATCGGTGAACCAGTTTCTTCATTGGAAGATAAAGTGGATGTAAAATATAACGATTTATCAGTTTCCTTCAATTATTATTTTTTTCTTTCTACATATTTATCATATCATAGTAGTATATCGTACATAAGGCTTAGTGGGAATGTGACCTTTAAATGACCTTTACGTTACATTTATAGAAATCATTTCAGTATTATTAGTCATGCAAAATAACCATTAAAAATCGTAATAACAAAACAATATTGACGCATTTGAAACCATTGCACATGTAATCTAGTCGTAATTGCAATGGGAAACAAATCAATTCCCTGTCAATGCATCACCTTAAATCAATCCATCGAGGAAGTCCTTTTACTTTCATACTTGGCTCTGTTCCAAGTTTTTTACAATATAATTGATAAAAGCACTAAAGACAAATATTGTTTCGCATGGCTTCCTTCAGGGTCCGCAGTTAAATATAGAAATATAGGATTCAGTTTCGTGATAATCCTTCAATAGTGCCGCAACTTTGGATCTTTAAATAAATAAATAAATAAATAAATAAAGGATTGATAAAGGAATTGCTAACATTGACACATAATACTTATGAATAAATCCACTAGTAAAATATATATTAAAGATCTTGATCCCTCTTTGCGGCGCTGCACTGCGGCTGACGCTTGGGTTATTCCGGTCTAGAACCTAAAACCTAAAAGAACCTAAAAGACATATTTCCCCCCTGGATGAATAAAGGGAATTTATCTTTTTTATTATATTTTTAAAAAAAACTATTTGCTGTCACCTTGTGATTACTCCGCCAGTTACTGGCCAATTTGGAGCTGCCACCGGGGGCTGGACAACAATGATCCATGAGGTCCACGTCATATACTTTAGTAATAGTAATAGTAATAGTAATAGTAATAGTAATAGTAATAGTAATAGTAATAATCAATTTATATAGCGCACAAATCCACCAAGGTGCTCTAAGGCGCTCACAGCAT
>JARFNW010123817.1:0-12442 GCA_031763155.1 Dirona albolineata
ACTGTAAAGCGCTTAGAGCATGGTGATGATCGTGGATAAGCGCTATATAAATGCCATTTATTATTATTATTATTAATGTGTACATAGCATAGCAGCAGCATCCGCCTGTTCAAACACATCATCATCATCGTTAACTGTTCCTCTACCTCGAAACAGTATCTGTAAGAACCTTGACATTCAAAATGAAAACACCTCAACCTATTTGTGTTCGTGATTATAATGATTGCTTGACGTTGTGGCTGTGGTTTTGGAATGTCTGCAAACTGCAAACACCTAGAGTACATACAATAGTAATAATGGTGACCTGCTGAAGCTATGTAGACGAGTAAAAATCGGAGTATGTTAAATAGCTATTTACATACTTCGATTTTTACTCAAACGCCGAGACTCCTTTCAAAACGTTGCACTATTTTCAGAGCAAACAATGCGGTTTGACTGCTATGCGATGACGATTTTCTCTCACACCGAACGTTCAAATATTGTAATATGTAAATACCGTTTATGATTATTATGTAATTCATCTTTAACCCCTTGACTCCCAACCACGACTACTTTAAGAGTGTTAGTTCCTATATCATTAGCATTAAATCATGAATTTTGGTTGTCGAGAAAACTGATGGGCAAATACTGTGACAACAATAAATAAATGGTAATTTTGTTGATGTGTCTCTTTGGTAAAATGTCCACAGTTTCTATAGCTGTTGGGTGAACACCTGAGGCTACAAAATCATTTCGTCTTGTCCTGATATGAGTAATATTGAACAGTGTATTGCTTCTTGTGTTACCAAACAAGATTGATTGGCACAGTGGGCTGATCCCTTGCTTGCATTAAGAATCTTGATACAGAGATTTTCTAGCTGTACTAGTGGGGCACAGACTTGCGCTTAAGCTGGATAAGTTTTACCTGGGTCTGCGTATCGATACCTTCTGCTTTGTACACTGTCTCTCGGCCAGACACAGAGTTGGTCCCTATAATGTTTAAACGGTACTGAAGGGAACAGATAACAAACAAACACATTTTGTTGATTCCCAGTTTGTCTAGATAGATATTGAATGACACGCACACACACACACGCACGTACACACACACACACGCACGTACACACACACACTCACACACACACTCACTCACCCACACACACACGTACACACACACACGCACGTACACACACACACTCACACACACGTACACACACTCACACATACACTCACACACTCCCGCACGCACACACACACACACACTAATTTGAATGGGTTAAAAAAAACAAAAAAAACAAACAAACAAAAAAGTGCTTCGTGAGTGTCAAATGTAAGATAAGAGAATAAAGATGAAAAGATAATATTATACCTTGACAAGTTGTGTCAAACAACTAACAACTACAACAACAAAAGTCTCGGATTTCCCCGTCTTCAGCTAATGAAGTTACTGATACTAACTGTAGTCAGTATATCGTATGGTTATAGTAGAAGAAATCCCTCAAGTACAGTATCAAATTCACCTGCGCCGGTATTCACAGACCATACGTTAACTGTTAGCACACTTTGGCACAATTTTATACTTTAAAAGATTACATGAATAATGCAATGTTGTGAGTATAATTCACTGCAATAAGGTTGTGCCAAAGTGTTCTAACAGTTAACGTATGGTCCGTGTATACGGCCCCTGGGCGGTTAAAAACCCACCAAAACATCATAATCGCAAAGTTTATGTCCGTCAAATCATTGAGGCCCACAATAGAGCCGGTGCTTATCCCGGGTTCTGTAGCGTGAAACGGACAGAGTGACAATACGTCACCCTTCTCGATAGGACGCTGGTCTGTCGCATATTACTTCTCGAACTTCTGGTGCCCATAAACATATGGGTCGCATGGGGCAATTGGAGTAAAGTTTCTTGCTAAAAAAAACCAACGAGGTGACTGGGATAGGATTCAAACCCATGAGATTTGTCATGATAGTCCGCTGACCTAACCACTCGGCCATCCTGCGTCCAACAAATTGTTGATAGGGCATCTTCGGAAAAGCAGGGTGGTAATGTTTGGGGGGGTAAAAGGGGGGGGGGGGGTCAAGCGTTTCGTAGAGTACGAGCTCCAAGGGGGTCAGGGGGTCCACTAGTTACAGCAGTCAGTGCCTGATGGCAATTCATTTCTACAAAGGGAATGTCATCACAATTCCCTCACGATCGAATCACGCAGCGATTTCCAACAACAATGTGAACACACAAGAGAAACCCACGTGCTCAAGTGCTTCGTGCCCTTTCGAATCCACACAATAAATGCATGTTTTCAAAATCATAAGACGAAATGATGTGAGAGAGAGAGACTCACAATATTTTAATTGTACGTATTATTGTAGGGTTTCCCCTTTACAACGTTGAAAATAGGAAATCGTTTTTTAAGTTCAAAGGTATTTTTTTCCTCTTTAGAAAACCAGGCAAGTCGAGTCGATTGACTCACCAATAAGCGCGAGTGATGTAAGGGTAGTCTCCCTTTTCACCCCTGGAGCCCCTGACAGGCGTCGATTGCCAACGTCTTTCAAGTCCGCTCGATGCGCGCCTGAATTCTTTGCAAAGCGTGAACACATACGAGGGAGCAAGTTTTATAACGGGAACAGCCACAGAAAATAGAAGTAGCGAATAAAACTCGTTTAAATATGGTTAAGTTCGTTTCAGCTGGTAAAATATGATAGTAAAGTATAATAATGTTTATTTATTTTGCTAAATCAAACCAAGGAGGTAATAATGCAAAGAAATGGGAACTTAGGGCGAAAAGAGAAAAATATGGAAAAGGGAGAGAATAAAGGCCGCTCGATAACATCTGCGAAACTGCGTGCTGTGTTCCGTTTTTACAACGTCAAGGAAAAGGCATCTGGCTGTTCTTTCTGCCTCCCGCTGTTAATTATAATTTACGCTTTGGGAAGTTATTGATTATTGAACAAATTAAAAAATGTCTCTTATGCTGATCCTGCAGCTGAATAAACATGAGAAAATGGTCAAATAAATTTGATGTGCAGTTTTACTGGAAAAAGTTTCGAATCTGTCACGGGGAAAAGAGTATTATTGCCTCGGCTAGGCAAAGGCAGAGGTCGGGGATGAAAAGTATGCTCGTGACGCATCACTACTGTACACAAAGTAAACCTCCGCTCAGTCAAGGGACAGAAGAAAAGAATTCCTAAGTACCGTGAAGCGGATGCTGTGTGCCAAAACAACACCAAACGAAAGTGGTATTTTTATAGAACATTGACAAACCGAAAGTAATGTCAAAATTCGATTGTAAAGCTTCATCTGATAAGTGTCTTTAGTCAACACGCCTTAGCGGATGAATTCTAGCCTGTGTTGGAAAAAAAACCTGTGATGTTCCCGCTTACTAAAGTGAACAAAATTTTAACTTGACCATGCCGCTTGAGAAGTATCATTTTGTTTTGTTATTGTTGTGATCTGGTGCCCACTCGGCACCTTCATAGAGACCACGTGCATTGTTAAAAGGATTATCACACTCTGATATCAACAATATTTGTCGCCAAAGGGAGGAAGTATCATTCGCCAGAACAAGGCTCAACGGAACAGGGTACGTCATATGTGTTCAGTATGACTCTATACTATGATCAAAATAGAATCCTTGTGTGCATTCCTAACGTTTACCTTTTTAGTGAAATAACAATATTGACTTGAGCATCAACGTAAAGGTCTATTAGATATATTTTTGGTGAGTTGCTATTACTTACTATTATATTTATGTTGCTAGACTAGGTTTGCCTTTCTCGGATTCAAGACGAGAAGACATTCCACTCCAATTTGACATGGCCATGGGGATAGAAATAGAAGAGAAGTAGAAGAGCTATAGTCTAATAAAAAGTAAAGAGACTAGTGAGTGGCAGTACGGCTTGGGTAGAGGCTCTGAACTACACAGGGTATTTTATGTTATAAAGTTATAAGAGTTGGTACCTAGACCCTACAGATAGTCTAGATTTGTGCACAGATTTACATAAGGCCAGTATCTATCTATAGTTATTCTCAAAGTTATAGACCCCTGCGCTAGCCTCTAGTTCTTAGTCAGTCTACAAGTAGAAGATCAAGGTTTTCTCTTAGAGACTGGTTAGTGGGTAGGTGTAGAGTAGTTGGAGTGGCAAGTTGGAGTGGCAAGTTGGAGTCTTTTGAATTGAAAAAGGAAATATACATTATTATTAGTCTTTGTCTTATGCTTATGAAAGAGTGCTGCTGGTGGGTTTTTTAATTAGCTTTTTCTAGACCAGCTAGACTTAGTAGTTAGACCCTCTTCTACATTACATGAACATGGTTAGGTCTAATAAAGTATAAAGACTAAAACTAAAGATATTTCATTGTGAATGAGAGGTTTTTCATTCAACTTTGTATCCATTGCCCATACTCCTCATGATATGACTCAATATTAGTCATGATGGGTAGATTATTATTGTAATAGTTAATATTTTGGAACAGAGGCTTTCATATCATATTGAACTTACTATCTTCTGAACAGTGGATTGGTTCAAAGAGTTGTATTTTAGTTTAAAGTTACAAAGACCTTTCCTGTTGACTACTGTCAGTCTGTACTGTGACTGATGTATCTGAAAAGCCCTAAGACTAAGAAGATTAAGAGCAAGAGTCAATAATACAAGCTAGTGTTACATTTAGGTAAATATTTAGTCTTAGTCGTAGGTTTGATTAAGATGGATTGTGTGTGGAAGAAAATCAACTATATACCTAGCCAGACTACTTTATTTGAGGCCTTGTCTTCCTTTACGGAGTAAACTGGTTTAATATTATTATTAAAAGTTAGGTGGGACAAATTTGGTAGCTGTGTTTGTTTGGACTTTGAGGTACTTGGGACCCAAGTCAGTTCATGTGATAGCATCTCTGGACTGGACAGAATAATCATCTTGGTCGGACTTGCTGTCCTAAATAAATGGGGGGGGGTCTCATCATGAATCATAGGCTCTGATTGGTGTTCTTTGTAATATATCTCACATAAGGTCTAGCAGCAATTCCATGGCAGTGTAGTCAAACTTTACAATTCCATACTCTTCAATCTCTTGTTTGTGTATCCTGCGTACTGTAGGGATGTGGGCAGAGAAAAGATTGTGACTGGTTATGATTTGACAGTGCAATGAGACGATCACTGGTAATTTTTAAAACGCATCCCAATTTAGGCCTTCATTCCCATCAAATGTACACATACAAAGCCCACTGTCTATATTTCCTTGTGCAAGAATATAATTATAATGCTTTCATTGTGACGCTACATTGCGACTGAAGCTTTGGTTGTAAATTAACGTCTGCACAGTCACACGGGAGGAAAATATGATGATAAACCTAGTCATTCAATCATGTCCTCCATAAATATCTTTCTGAACGGGGATGGTGTGGGAAGACTAGTCTCTTTGAAGTCTTAAACTTTGTCAAGTTTACAGTTCTCTCAGATTTAAATGGTGTGGTGAGATAACATGAGAAAAAGAGATCTCTTATTATTGAAGGCAATTATTCTATAAACTTTGGAACACAACAAATTGTTTTGTTCACATATCGCATGAAGAAACGCTACAAACTACAACATATTTTTAAAAATCCCTTCGCCGTAAAGAATTTTGAGATAGATTGCTGGGTTGTCCTTCAAGTTTAATGGTAAATTGTTGTGCTATCAAATATTTAGAGAGCACTGGTTAGGTGGCTAGAACAGCTGAATCTTTTAGAAATTGCAAGGCTTCTGTGATTAATGATTCATATATTTTATTATTGTTGATTTATTTCATTTTGCATTAAATTTATTTGTGATGCTCAAGTTCACTGACAGTAAAGCATTTAAATGTCCGACCATGAACTCCATTAAATTAAGAATGGAAATCACATCTCTTGATAAAGATGGATCCCAGTCCATTTATTTCTTTGTTTATATTTAGTATGTACTAATTTTGATGATATGATTTTGAACGACACAGTGATATATATCACCAAAATCAAAGACAATAGTTACAGTTTTCATGTGGGACAGCACCTTGCTGTTTCAGCGAGGGATGGTAAAATGTTCAAGACACGAAATTAGCTTCTTGTGATATCATATTATTTTATCATAATACTATACTCAATTTTAATTTATGATTTTTGGAACCTTGAATTTTATGGGGAAATGACTGGCATGTAACTTTGTGGTGTGTGCTGGAAAGAAAGTTGACTGTGAGAATGAAATGATGTCCGTCATTCGCCCCTAATTCTTCAAATAGCCACATTCATATTTATCTCTGACCAAATTTTCCCCCCATTGTGTGCTGACTCAGGACTGGTTTGGTCGAGAGCATGATGTGATTCTGCACAGTCTCCATGTGCTCATGGAATATGTCATCGGCTGGTCCTACAGGAGCGCCGCCTCAGGGGGACAACTTTGGCCAGTCCCAGCCAAGAATGCATTCTCATTCATCTCATTCCTATAGCAGTGGCCCCCTATCGGAAAATACACCTACATTAAACCACTTACTCCAGTCTAGTCCGGATCCTCGTCACAAACACTCCACAGGCGACCCTGGTGGCTCTATTGGGTCATACAATAGGGATGACTACCCTGCAATGAACCCTGGAGGGAAAGGAGAATCCTATGATTCATCCCCGTCTATGTACATGTCGCCAATGCACCACCAGCAACAAGTCGCTGGCTGGGGTTCACATCCTCGCGGTGGAGGAGGTAGTGCTGGTCATCAGTATATGTACCCGCCTCAGGGTCCTGGGCCCGGATCCTCAATGTATCCAAACCAGGTAATTTTTTGCACCTGGGCCTTTGTGGCATGTTATTCTCTAGGTGGTTGTAGCATTTTTTTTCTTGTTTTCAATTTTGCTACTAATTTTGTTCTGTAAACCTCACTAATTACAGGTTTGCATGTGTTTTCTCGCATTTTCTTTCAATAATGGTGACTTTTATTCATATTCACTCTTCTTTTTTTTGTTTTACCTTTGTCATTTTTGTTTTGGTCGTCTTCATGATGGCATGTTTTGAAAATAGGGATGGTGTATCAGTTTGTCTTAGTTTGCTGGTGTGTAGTGTTGGTATTGTAGTTAGTCATTTTGGTCTTTCACTAGCAGTAGTTGTATTCACATAACTAGATGCTTTTATTTAAATGTATCCAACCTTGTGTCTGTCCCGCTACCATATGTATGGGCCCAACCTTACTACAATGCACGCATTATGTGTAGTTTGGTGCATTATCATGATGGAATGGTTTTGATTATATATTTATTTCCCTTCAGTAAGATACTGGAATGTTGATGTTGTCAGGGTTGGGGGGTGGGGGCATGAAGACATTGATTTAGTTGAAACGTTTACTCACCGGAATGTTGGATTGGGCAAATTTTTTTTAGAGCTGTTGTTTCCTGAGAATTTATTGCATATTAATGTTACAAAGGTTAACTTATAACTAAGGTGGGACTGCCTGAATTGTCAGATTTAATCCTTTTGTCCCTTTTTAAATCTGTTGAGGTGTCGATAAAGTAGCACAACCTTTTGCATGCTATCTTCTTTGATTCATTGAAAAATGGGGTTGTTTCCACAATCACTTTTGGAATGCTTTATTAATTATATTGCGTTTTGGAGGTTCAATGCTAAGGTAGTTTTTATGCTGGTGAATATATTTATATCATGCGTTGTGAGTTGTTTTGTGTCTTTCTTTTTGTCTTCTATCATATTGGGTCTTAATGGCCAGTTTCGTGATAAGGTTAGCAAAACTAACACAACAGTTGTGGTGTTAAATCACTTTTGTCCTTCTCAATTTATCACTTTTGTCCTTCTCATTTCGAACACTTTTATACTCATACTCAACACCCTTTAATATTGTTTCCCTTTTAAAAACGTTTGATTTCTTTTTGTCCTTGGTGTCGGTGCCTTTCATCTTACCAACGTTTGTCATGATATTCTTTTGTACGATACGACAGCTTGGGTAACACAGCAGTCGGTGGTGCAGGTGGGAACCTCGTCAGGTAGGTCGAACAGTCGACTCCGATAGCATCGTGACTGTCTATCACAATTCAGTCTTTGTATATGCTGTGCCAAATATTTTTTCGTCAGTCTGATCCCCTGAGTCCGTGATGTCGTTACATACACAGTTTTCCGCGAAGTTTGTGTTTTTCTAGTTATAGACTAACTGTCGTTCTGACTGAAGTGTCCCTTCGACTTGAAAGTTGTCTATCAGTTTCACCATGATTTTGTAAATGCTGTTTGCCCTTTTTATGTGGTGTTTTTACCTTTCGGTGTTGGGAATCTGCTTGGTATAGTACAGCTTGCTAGAAACACTTACTTGCTGTATCAGGAGCTTCAGCAGTATAACATGGTATAGGATGATAGCAATTAGCTAGCATTTGAATTTTAATACCCAATTTGCCAGTCGGCAGTTCTTACTTGCGGTGTGGCCATTGCAACTGAACTTTATCCAGCATTGTCACCCCAGTTAGTGGACACCGGGTTATTCTAGTTGTTATGCTCCTTGTTTTTAATCTCATATGAAATTTCATCTGTTTGAATTTGGAAGCGATTGAGAACGAGGTTAGGACTTTACAATTATAATGAGTTGCGTCTTTGTGAGCTTAGAGTGAAACGAGAAGCACATAATTTATGAATCTCTGGTCATAGAGCGAATACACTTTACTCATATAATCTTATTGACAGTCGAAGTGAAAAAGGCTGACAGAAGCCGAAGAGGAGTATAAAAAAAAACCCAACTAACCGTAATGGCACAGCTCCTAGTTTAGTCCCTAGAAGCAGTCTGAGCCAAAGAACATGTCAGCAATATGCGTCTTTAAGAAAATAAACCCGGTAGGCTTCTGATGCCGCACGTTTAGACCTAAGGTTACTTAACGCTCAGGCAAAGGTGTGCTCCCTTTTGACTCATCTCATCCATTATTTTTATTAACTGTGTGGTGTCATCACAACGAATAGGCTGTTACACATAACATTCGTTTTAAATACTCTTCTCACGTCCCTTTCACACGTTGACATGCAGGCAGTACATCTCTAATTCACTGCATGTTGATAATCAATATCCGTCTGCCCTGTCCTGACAGCAGACGACAATGAATCATTGAATGAATGAATGCTAGACAGCCAGAAGTGGGTTAAAAAGGGGGGGGGATGTCAGCTGGGTGAATGGGTACTCTAATGAAGGAATTCAGGTCAGGGAGATGCCGCCGAGTCTTAATATTGCATTGCATCATCATCACCATCACAAAGGATTTGCAGACGATCTCCTTTTTCTTAGGGGTCATTGGCTTCTTCCACTTTATTTGTCTTTTTTGTTGTTGTCACCGGATTTTTCGTTCTCTCCATCTCGCTCGCTATCGTAAACGTCGTATTTATTTCACCCCCGCCCCTCCCCCTGTGTGTGTAATGTTATAGTTTTACGACCATATTGACACTCATAATGGCTTTGCCCCGCCGTTCTCCACCCTCCCCTCATTATAATGGTTTGATGATGTGCTCCGTCTCGTCCCATTCAAATCAGTTCACCTACCACCGCCGAGTCGTCAGACACCCCCCCCCCCCTTCCTTTTTTTTCGTTCTTCATTATTTGCTGGCACGCGACCCTTTCTACCCCGCCTCCCCCCGTCGCACTACTTTTTATTTCCTCGTTCAATTACGCCGGAGGGGGTGGTGGCCTTTTCAAGGTCAATCTTACGCTGTTTGCGTTTGTGTGTGTATACACGAGTGTCTTGTGTTTGTGTATGTAGTGTGTGTTGTGTATTGGATCGATAAAAATAAGCCCCTTGTGAATGCGGTAGGGGTCAGTATGCTTAGAATTCCCACGGCCCCACCATTCCATCTCGTCAGCTGACAATCCCTTGACCGATAAGGGACTTCGTTAATAGCTGGTAAATATTGTCTTGTCTTTCTTCATGTTGGCTCCGACACGATTTTCCATCAATTCTCTTCGGAACTTTGCAGAGAGCTCTTGGATTTAAATTACAATAGTAGTTTTTCGTTTGCAAATCCCCTTTGCTGCGAGGGCGGTGTTCTTCAGCAGCGTACTTATTTTGTGGCCTGATTAAGCGTGGGGCAGTCACTAGTCAATTATTTATAGACACGTGGATGTGTTAGAAGAGCGATGCTGTGTCAGTAAATCGAACAATTATATTAATACCATTTATTTATATCTTAAACATTATGTTGACCTTGCTGTTTGATGTATATAGAGTATAACAAACAAACATAATTCAAACGGTGATCGTGTTGGTGATACGTTACCGACAGCAAGGCTGGCAAAGGTCGAAATGATTGCTTGTTTGTTTTTTCACCCCGAATTTCAAACAAAATGGCACCCAAGCTGTCTGCTGATGACCATGTAGTCAGCGATGGATCAGACAAATTGACCAGGCACTGTTTGGTGTATTGTGTACGTTTTATTCGTAAATGCTGGTTAGTAGACCAACACTCCTGTCATTCGTAGACATATTTACTACAGTGAGTGGTACCTCTATTGTTCGTTCATTGCGGTGTGAATGATTCGGATAGAGGTTAGAAGGGTTTCTTCTTCTTGCTTAATTAGACGTAGATCGGACACTGCTTCAAAGGTAAAGCAATTGAAAGTGATGCCGTTCCAGAGGTGACGGTGAAGATCACAAATAGTGATTGTCGACAATGCGAATCGAATCCTGTTTGTAGACAGGCGCTCATACTTTGAACTGATCCGTCACCTTGGGGAAATAACACACTGCAATAATGGATTTTTTATTTTTTTTGGGGGTGTTGTTTTGTTGTCAGTTTTTTTATTTCTAGAGACAGGGTTGCTACTTTGAATATTCTGCCAGCGGACATAACGGTTGTCTCGGTCCCAGAGGTTATTTTTGATGTGCGGTCGGGATTGGCATTGTTGGGGTTTTCTTTTTGTTAGCAGTGACTTGTCTTTCTGTGCCTCGTTCTTTCATTTTCAACCTCAACTCTCACAGTGTGATGTGTCGTCTTCCTTCTTTCGTGAATAATTGTACTGTCGTATGTGGTCGGTCCCTTGGTGTGATTGCTCTGGATATTTTTCGTTCGTTTGGTTTTTGTGTCGTCTGGTTTTTGTCACTTACAAATGATTTGTGTTGTATTAGGGGTTTCTCTGATATATTGTAGCCACGGTTGCGTTAGCGATTTTATTTGTCCCAAGTTTGTTTTTATTGTGTGTGTGTGTGTGTGTCCAAGGGGCCCGAGTGAAAAACCTTTCGATGATATTTAATGCGATCACGACTTGGATTTTGTACTTGTTGAAAATAATTTTCCTGCTGTGCTTTGCTATTGTGTTTGTTTTGGGTATTATGCCATGTTGTTAAGGATTGCTTCCCCCCCCCCCCTCGCAATTTGATGAAATCTTGCGTTCCTGTTCCATTAGCATTTGGTCGACCTATTTCCAAACATCGTACGTCGCTGTTTTCCAGTCCTGTGTGATTTCTAATATGGTTTTGTGATTTGTTTACAATAGGGACATTTAATATTATTTTGAGTTCAATAGCTCCCCTAGTTGATTCCCACAACACTTGACCTTACTTTCCGGGAAGTAACAAAGGAGATGGTGTGTGGGAGTGAGATTTATGTGTTTAACCTTGGTGCTCATTAATCCAACCGATCATTTCAGAATTATTTATTACAACCGCCGCATTTCTACAAGTAGAACGACCTTTGGGAATCTGACACCAGGTGATAATGAACATAATGTTTACCATCATTGTTGATTCGTGTGTGGGTATATGTGTCAACTGGTGTGATAGGGTATGAGTATGAACATCTTTTCCTATGTTGAACAGAATATGTCTTCCCACTGTCCCCTATTGTTTTTCTTTGCGGAAAGGGGGGGTGGGGGTGGTGTCCGACTTGTGGTGTAAGTGGTGGAGCGACGATTACCCAGCTTTGTAAGTATTTAATAAGCTCGTTCTAAATGCATTCCTGAACTACTTACGTTATTTATAGAATGAAGAGGGTAGGGGAGCTGTTAATCCTATTGTGCTGTTGCTGATAACTAAATGTGTTTACCATCTGCCGACACCTGAACTTGCCGTGCACGCATACGTACACACCTACCTATGCACGAACACACACACACACACAGTCGTTACAGACACCACCTACACATAAACAGATTAGACTGGGCGTAGATTACCGTTTACCTTGCCCTTGAAATGATTCCCATGGTCGGCACGCCGGCGGCCTGTTTGTAGTGTGATGGCGTAATCCCGCGGTCTGTACCGTCCGTCGGTCCGTCCTTGAATGTCGTAATAATCTGCCTTGTCGTCTGCCGTCATAAAATGAACCACTGACCGGACGTGACCCCGATGATCAAAGCCTCCTCGACTACTTGCTTCAATGAGGAGATTATTTTATTATTACAATCGTCGTCCCATTCCGTCCATCCTTCTCTCTCTCTCTCTCTCTCTCTCTCTCTCTCTCTCTCTCTCTCTCTCTCTCTCTCTCTCTCTCTCTCT
>JARFNW010123828.1:0-12434 GCA_031763155.1 Dirona albolineata
CCCCCCCACCCCCCCCCCCCCCTCTTTTCCTTTGTGTACTGTCCCTTCTTATCATCCTTCAAACAGTTATAGGCAGTCAATATTATCTGATTTTTTATTACTTTACTAAACGTTACATTTATTTTTTATATGACATAGTCTAATTGAGTATCACTTTTATGATAAATATGTTCTCAGATTTTGCAAAGAAGAGAGGGAAGTCAGCGCCTTCTCCATCAAAACCTTCACCCAGTCCTGCAAAGACGAGAAAATCCAGTGTTAAGAAATCTCCAAGATTATCCCAAGAACCTAATGCACCATCTTTAGAGAACACTAAGAGGTCCAAACAAAATGCAAAACAAGCAGAACATCATGAAAATGTTCCCACAGCAAATGTCCCTTCAGAAATTCCCAAAAAAGAGGAAAAAGAAGTTGCTGTGCTGAATTATTTGGAGCCTGAAGTTGCATCACCAGATGTTTCCACTGCAGAGGATAGAATGCAGTCTGACAAGGAGGAGAAAAAATTGAGTGTGTCGACACCTACATCTTCGCTTCGTCGCAGTAGTAGAGCACCAGTTCCATCTAGCAGATTCAAGGACATGGAAGTGGGTTCAACTCCAAACTCACAGAAGATGAAAAGAGCTTTTCTTACAAGCCCTTCAGGAGGTGAAAATTCTCAATTGATTAATTAAAAATCCACTTAATAGAGTTTTCATTATTTAGAAAAAAGTTAACGCTAAGAAATGAGTGATTATTTCTTTCTCTTTTTTTTTCTTCTTATTCATTCCTTTTCTCATACTTGTGAAGTTACCATGGAAGCGCTTTGGGTCATGATCAAGGGGGTGATAAACCCACTGTGTCTTATTGGGAGAATTTCAGTCTTGGCTGGAGTGACCTACTCTTTACAATTTCACAAGTGCATGCCATGTGTTCTTTAACGTGTCTAGTGAGGCATGGGACCTCCTGTGTTTTGTCCCATTGGAGAAGGCTAGTATTCTGGCTCCATCACCCATGGCGCTGTAATTGTAACTTGTAAACGTGTTTCGAACTTAGCACCATTCGTACATTTCCTATCAGCCAAACTGATAATTTTCTATGGGGAAATCATATTCTCATCAAGTGGGGATCGAACTTGATACCTTTTATTACATTGCACCCTGAAGCTGCCGCCATAGTAGTGATGATTTCATAACAGCAATCGTCCATTCATATTTGATTGGGTCATATATTTGAATGGATTAATTCGTCTTGCCTCAAATACTATTTAACAAACAGAGAACTGTGTAGCATGAAAAAAATGGTACATGACAGACATTCTTAAATCTGCAGATTAGTCTGCTTGGCCATTTAAAAACAATTTTTTTGTATCAAGAGTACTGGCAGCAGTTGGTTGTGATGACAAGTCATTGTTTGTCCTAGAATCCTGTCCTGTTATCGAATCTTTGTCTTTTTTTTTGTCATAGATTCTGATGCTACCACTGAACCAAGTCCCAAAAGAAGTAAAAAGAACAGGTAGAGATATTTTGAAATCTGTTTGAAATTAGATTCTTTTACATATATGCCAGAATGTTTGCTTTGCAACTTGGTTAATGAGACTGTACAGTGGTGATACTTTTGAGTTTTTGATGTATGTGCTCTTAAATGTATACGTTAAAAAGGTTTTCTAATTTGATGAAATATTCAATTTCTAATAAGTCTAGGGTATTAGTTTTATGACAAAACTCCACAGATTTGAAGGATCAATGTTGCAATTTATATTATCTCCAGTCAACACTTTCTGTTAAAAGAAAAGTGTCTTTTTCAATTATGCATTATGATCAGGTAATGTTTTGAAGGGTTATGCCTTATGTCATAATATAAATAAGGCTTTAAAGGGGCATTGGTTTGGGTTTGTTTTTTCAAATTTTGAAGACTGATTACTCTTGACTTGATCAATAGGCCTTGCTTAGCACGTTACGCAAATATCAACCCTCATGATGACAACACTGCGCAAATATGAAAGATCATTGCAAATATACGACTTTTTCCAGCAAATTGCTGTTGAGATGGTCTTTTTCAATTTTTCATAATGATCAGGCAATGTTTCTGAAGGAGCACCCATAGTAAATGATGAATCCATCGCTGGTGTGATTTAAATTGATTCCTTAAATATTACACCATTCAAAAAAATCCACTTGTAAACTTTCATCATTATGTAATTATATTTTAGGGCAAGGATACGGATACATGCGCGCTAAGTTAGAGTTAGACAAGTTTGATTTGTTGGTTTATTTTTGGTCAAATTTTAGAAGGCTGTTCACTCTTGACCTACAACCACCTTATGAATAGGCCCTGTCTTAGCATCATGTATAACAAATACTAACCCTTATGATGACAACACTGCGCAAATATGAAGGATCATTGCAAATAAGACTTTTTCCAGCAAATTGCTGTTGAGATGGTCTTTTTTAATTTTCCATAATGATCAGGCAATGTTTCTGAAGGAGCACCCATAGTAATGTATGCCACTTTTAACATGAATTATAAGTTACGTAGCGTTTGCTTTTTACTCATTAACAATAAGATGGTGATTCGTAGTACTGGATAGAAAGGAGTAATGAAGTATTTTGATTTGTAAATTGGACTAAACAGTAGATCAGTTTTGAGCGATTTTGATGCAAAGCAAAATGATAATAGTAATAGGAAATTATATTGTAAAATTGTATTGACATGACATTTTTCATACTTTTGCAGTAACAAATCTGTTGAGGTGTCGACAAATGTGAGTGGAAAAGAAGATGCTGGAAGGAAAGACCTTACCTCTGATTCTCATATTCAAGTGGTCCAGGAATCTCCCCTAAAAGATATTATTGTGGAAACGGTACAAAGTCAACAAGAAGAAAAGGAGAGTCAAGATAAAGAAGAAACAGAGAGTTTGAAACAAACTTTGTCCAACAAAGAGTTGAAATCCACTGAACAAATACAATTTAATCATGATGTGGACGAAGGCAAGACGGACAGTAGTAAAGAAATGGATGTTTCAGAAGGAGATGAGTTAGGGGAAATCTCGGACAAAGAAAGTATGAAAGTTTTAACAATAAACACACCAAATGAGAAATTGCCCATTGAAAGTGAAGAAGAAAAGAGCAAAACTGCTGACCAAAATGCATTCCTCTCGCCAGACTTATCGGCTAATATATCCAATAATGCCATTGAAGCCACACCCCAAGAAGTATCTGTTGAAGAAGTTGGTCTCTCGTGTCATCATTCAGGAATGATTGTAGAAGAAACAGTGCACACTTACATGGAGGAAAAGGATGTAGTTATACAAGATCAAAACATCACAGAGAATCTTGATGACCAAGGAGAAACTAGTCATGTCCACACGCCAAAAGAGCTGGAAATAAGTTTAGACAAAGGATCCAATCCAACAGATTCACCCAGCGTGATGATCAAAGGTCACGAAGTGACTGTACAGGAGAGGGATGGTAAAATGGTGGCTATAGTCAAAATGCCCTCTAATTTTGGTAGTCATTTCGCAAGTCCTCCCTCTACTGAAACGACGCAAGTTTTGCAAACTGAAACCGCAACAGAGGAGCAGTTTCCCATATCAAGTTCATTGAAAAACATAATATTGAACGCACCCCCATCCCAGAAAAACAGGCATGGTTATATTCTCAACAAAAAGACGCCAGAGAATAATAAGCCTTTTGTCACAATTGCTGATGAAGATCAAGGCATTCTTAATATCTCTCTAGAACCTACAACAATCTCTTCCATTCTGAAATCCAAGCAAGAAGCCTCTCCTGCGAAGTCTACTTCAAAGTCTCTTTATGGGCGAGTTATAAAACAAGATACTTTGATAACCAAACCAAGTGCAGATACCTCCCCTCTGGCTCAAAACTCGTCCTCGGCTAGTATCATAATAAAAAATGCTGGCTCTAATCAAAAGATATCATTACTATCACATCCGATGAAAGGCACGAATCCAAAGGACTGTAAGCCATATTCTCTTTTATCCTCTCCTTCAGAATTGCTACAGAAGCTTAAAGGTGACTCAGAGAAGAAACAAGCAGCAAAAGTTGCGCAGGAACCCATGAAAATTTCCCAGCTTTCTTCAGCTTCCCAAAAAGTTGTCATTATAACCCATCCACCAAAGCCTGACGGTCAGGCGGAAAAGACTTCTTCACTTCTTACTGAAGGCGGAACTCCGGTTGAACTCAGCAAAGGTGAATCAAGTGAGCCTCTACTGTCTGCGGACTCTAACCTCATATCTGTCGATTCTGAATTGAAGTCAGGCCCACAGGTGGAACAAGACGAGCTACTTGAAATTACCACCACACAAGTTGTTGAAGAGGTTGCCAGTGTTGAAGAAAGTGCCGGCGATTCCAGCAAATTTGAAGAAATTGTTGTCCCTGGCATTTTACAAGAAAGTGAAAATGCTGAGCCCAAAGAAGAAGAGCAGCGGGAGACTGGTCAAGGGGACGAAGACGAATGTGGACATAGCGACATTGCCAAAGAAGGAGAAGATGTAAATAAAAGCAAAGAAGTGATAATTGAATCTGTAGTATCATTATCTCAGCCAGAAGAAAGTGGAGAGGATGTGACCAGTGACTTGTTGATTTCACATGGCGACAAAGCTGCAGTTGAAGAGACAGTTATCACATCATCGGCACCATCTGACATACAGGTGAAACAAGAACTAGGACTAGGAAATGATGACTCCAGCACAGAAAAATCAGTTGAGCTTCTTACTGTTGGAGAGAAAGGAAAAAATGAGACCGTTGCGCCCAAAACACAAAAGATAAAACTAGTAGATAATGGTGTTGTGTATGAGTTGCAGATTGTATCAGAGGAGGGAGAGAGTAGATCCTTCCCAGATGACACGCTTGAGGTGAGATAATTTGACTTTTACTAGAACAGTATGTCTCCTCGTTTGTTTGCCTTGCTTACTTTCAGGTTAAAAAGTCGCTCTAATATTTAATTTGATGTAACTATGAAGCAGGTTCTTGTATAAGTAATACTTTGAATTTCAAATTTTGGCCGATTTTCTTGTCATTACAATTTTTAATTAAGTTAGCAGCATTTCATATCCATTCAACCTGGCTAATGCTCTCTGGGAAATTAAGTTTCTTGTTAGCTTTTTTATTTCTTAATTTAGTATCAGACGCCTATCATTTCCAAAATATTTTGTTTTAGGTAGGTGTGAGTTGGAAATATTTATGAACACTATTTATGCCTTTTTTTTCACTCCTTTATGATTAAAATAAAAGCTTCTCCTTGTGGAATGTTGTCAAAATGATAAAGATTGTCTATTTTTGTTAATTTACAATTTTGATTTTATAGCTGGAAGGAATGGATGGTGATGATGGTATGACTGTCAAGCAAGAAATAATAGATGATGAAGAAAGCGCAAGTAGCGACACTGTTGGAAAGTAAGTGATATTTCAAAGACTCTTTCATTTTTTACATTAAGAAAAAAAAAAGTATATATTTATGTCAACTTTTAGGTTACTCTTTTTTCTTCTTTTCAGTCATCGATTGTTGAATTTTTAAACCCTGTGTTAGAAACATACAGCATTTTATTAACTCATCTCATTATGTTGCAAGTTAATCGTAAGTCCAGTTCTACCTTCATTTCCCAGTTTCACCATTTACCCTAGAAAAATTTTATCAACGAGGAGATGTATCAGCGTCTGTTTGCCTAAAAAGCAAGAATTGGGATATTTGTTTTTGCCGTTCTTCAATGTTTCTACTTGTCTCATTTAGTTGAACATTTTTATGTACCAAAATTACCCAATCTATTTTTTTTAAATTTATTTATTATTGTTGTTGTTCTCTTTGTTTTGAAATATAGATCATCCTTGGGGACTCAAACAATTTACACGTCCAAAAGGGGACGCCCCAGAGTGTCTGGTGACAAAGAAGATTCTGATTCACCCGTACACAAACTAGCCACTATTGTGCAGGAAGGAGGCCAGAAGAAGCATTACTACTATGTTTCAGTGGTCCCTGGGAAAACAATGGATGGAAAATATAGGAGATCAGTGGTGAGTACTGCCAAATGGGCAAGATATTTAGATTATTTTCTACTCACATTATGACCTATATATATATTGTAAGAAATGTATTGATGAAGATGTTTATACATATTCTGCTTTTCCATCTATATTTGATTTTAACACTTGATTAGTGGTGATAGTGGATTTGAATAAAAGACATCTCTAGGGCTGTATATTATTACTGAAATTCACTGATCCACACTTGTTGCATTTTTATATATTTGTTTTTGTTTTGTAGGATCATTCTTTGCCCGGATGTGTTGTGAATGATATTGGAGAATATTGCTGTAAAGAATGTGATTATAAGACGGATAAAAAGGCCAACTTCTACAAGCACAGACGGCTACATACAGGTATTTTTTTTTTGGTGTTGTCCTTGGGGAGCCAGGTGGTGCAGTGGCTACGTCACTCGCCTTTGGTTCGAGAGGTCGCGGGTTCAAACCCCGGTGGAAGCACTGGTTTTTTTCTCAGGACCTCGATCCCATATTGCGGCGCTGTTCTGCGGCTGACGCCTGAGTTATTCCGGTCTACCTTCGGAATAGACCCTAAAGACAAATTTCCCCCTGGGATGAATAAAGGGAATTTTTTAAATTTCATATATATGAGAAAACAAAGGCTTTGGATTGATAATGATACCTGACATTTATTATAGCGCGTATTCATGATCGTCACCATGCTCTAAGCAAAATACAGTAGCACATTATACAGCTTTAAAAAACCAGTGGTATGTAGAAGTCAAGCTTCTATTATATACCTTGAAGTACTGTGGCGTTATAGCAAAGTGCAGAAACTCCTATGGTAATGGTCAGCTCGGAAAGGAATATGGTCAAAATGCCATGGATTATTGGCATGGCTAAGATTGCCAAAGTAATGGTCATGACCATCTACGATAGGGACGTCCACCGCCCCCTCCCTCCCCATTATGAATAAAGAGTGGCATTATTCATTATTTATCGTCATACAGAGTGGCAGTGTTCCAACTTGAGTTCCTTTTATCTAGCTAGCTTTGACTAGCTTTGGCCAATATATTTTATTGCTAACGGACTAGCATTACCCCTATGGCCTCCTCTCACCACAACCACCATCGACAACAATAACAATAATAACACTTTAACCACTCCACCACCATCATCACCACCACCACCACCACCACCACCACCACCACCAACCACAACACTAAGAGCAAGAACAATAATATTATCAAGATCACCACCATTACCACCACCACCAACAACAAGAATAACCCCATCAACACCACCACCACCACAACCACCATCAACAACACCACCACCACCACCACCACCACCACCACACATAAATCCATAGAGCTGTTAATTAATGGAATATTCTTGCTGCTACAAACGTCCAGCTACAAACGTCCAACGACAAGGCACTTTGCTTTGACCGATAACCTGACCATATGGAGTGATCTGGCGGTCCCAGACATCTCCATGTTACACAACTCAATGGGCTTATGACTAAAACGGGAAATGAAACGGGACGCAAAGGTTATATTTTCGGCATCCCTAATCGTCTCGTGTGGAAGCTCCTGTCACGCAATGGCAAAACGTATTAGTTTATAACCCTCTTATGTCTCCGCGAAAAAGCATATATTATTATATATCTAAAAGCACGAAGCTTTTTACAATAATTCTATTGTTATTCAGAATAGGGAAAATTATATTGCGAGCATTCAATGACGTGGGTGGTATATTATGAATGACGTTAGCTATGAGAATGGCAAACATCTTATAAAACCAACAGAAATGTTGTTTGTCAGTACACACATCAACAACAATACACGATAATTCTTTGTTTCCTATCCTATCCTTTAAAAAGGTGTACTTTATAACTCTTTGCACATTTCGTCACCAATAGCGTCAGCAGGACTATCCCAACTTTAAGAAAATCAATATAGAGAAGAAAAAAAGAAGGCCATGGAAATTAGATTGCATCAGACTAAGACGGGAGCCACCCAAATAAAATTGTTTGGCATACGTCACGTGTTCGTCACTTGACGTGTGTAATATGTAGTAATCGGAATGCAAACCAAAATATATAAAAAAGAATTTAAAAAAAAGAAAAAAAAGAAAAAGGAAAGTACTATAGCTTCAAGTGTAATTCAAGTAACAAAAAAGACCGTTTTGGGTCTCCCCTTCGTCAGCTATCAAACATATAAAACATAAAACACAGATCCCACAGCTCTGAAGCTACCTGTTGAACTTACCTCGTTCGTTTGCTTACGTAGTAAACGACACAGGAGGAACATATTGACAATGAGGAAAGCAGACAGTAACGTTTTAATTGACCGATCATCGTCTATTGTTATTTCATATCATTAGAACCGGTGACAAGTAATATTATTTCGGCAGACAGCACTCCATAGTTTGGTCTCTTGTCATTAAAATATTTAATATTAAGTACACTAGTGTAGACAACATTGTCGACGTGATGATTGTCAACGCTGTCTGCGCCGATATGTCTACTGGTGTGATTGTTATCTATACTTATTATCGTTATTTGCCGGAAGAGATATAATGTGACACAATTTTAGGGATGCCCATGGGTAGGGGAGGTTCGGGTTCGAATCCAAAATGAGAGGTATTTCGCAAACCTCTGTTGCAAGGGGATGCAGGCCTTTAATATGGCCTCAGGGTGACGAAATGGGCGTTAATCTAAAGGAGCGTTAGTCGTTAGACTATCTCACAGTGTCGAAAAGTGCTTTAAACTAAAAGAGCTTTAGTCGTTAGACCATACCGCCCGCTGATGTGATTGCCTGCCCTCGGTTTGGTCCTTATGATATCTACGACCGGCAATAAATCACGCCACGGGCAATCGTATCATTGATTGCATTCCCGATATCGTTTATTATCATGGAGATTGATGAGGTTATTTAATCAGTAATATAATATTACAGAAGGTGATGATGATGTGATGATTATGTGATGATGATGATGATGATGATGATGATGATGATGATGTTGTTGTTGTTGTTGTTGATGATGATGATGATGATTATGATGATGATGATGATGATGATGATGATGCTGCTTATGGTGGTGGTGATGATGATAATGATAATATAATAATAATTATTATTATAAAAAGTCAAATTATCATCATCATCATCATCATCATCATCATCATCATCATCATTATTATTATTATTATCATTAGCATCATCATCATTATATATATATATATGTTTGAATTGTCAGGTGCCGTTTGAAAAGCACACGTTCGAAGCTGCTGAAACTAGAACAGACAGCCTCCTGTGATTTCCTATTTAAACATGTCCCCCACCCCCTCCCCTGAGAAAACCATTAAAATTGAAAGCGAAATGTCACGTTCGATGAGTACGTAATTTGACATTATCTAATTCGACTCAAAACCTAATTAGCCTTAACCGAATCCATTTATCTAATCGAAGGCTCTCCTCACAAACACAGAGTATAATTGTGTTACTACTGTTGCTGCCGTTGTTGACGTGTAGTTCTTTTCGTGTGGGGTATTACAGTATAATAATATACCACGAGAAGTCGTAAAGAGTTACCCATTGAAGCCCAGGGAGAGGGATTTCAGGGAGTCGTTAATGCCTGTTGCTTCGTTGACATAACAACTTTTAAGGTTATACGTGTTTGCTCACATCCCCCCCCCCCTTTGAGGTAGAGGGGTGGTGGTGTTGGCGGTGGGGTGGATGACGTAGTCCAGGCTTTCACATCATTTTAAAAGGGCTTCGTTTTCTTAAAGGGATCTTTGACAAGGGAGTGTTCTTACACTAACAACGAGTCGCACGATGGCAAACGGACAGGCGCAAACTGGTATTACAATATATGAGATAATGGGTTTTTTTTTTAATAAGGCAAAAAATTGGGTTTGCCTACGCATTATTCTAAAGACCTTAGTGTATATTAAAGAATAGCAATATGATGTCGAAAGGCATCAAATGAATGACGCCAAATGCTTAATTTCTTTCATGTAACGATCGGCGCTGAAGACGTCATAAGAGTTGTAATTGCTGTCAAAACAGCCGCAGACAAACAAACGCTCATTGGTTAATCGAACGTGCTCTATAAATAGAAGGTAGGAATCGATTTCCCGCCGTAACTTCAACTAACTCTAAATGAATTATTGTAGTGGCGACAATTACGCGACAAAGAAAAAGGGCAAACAGCAGGCAAGACAAAACACGGAATTACAAGTAGTTCTACATTTCGTAGCGGCGTTTTTGTATAATGCTTTAAAAGCATTCGTATAAAAGGACGACATAAACATTATTTTTAAGAAAAAAAGTTATTTGTTTGTAATGATAATGCAAAATCAACAAATTGTCCATTACCTTAGGAAAGATTTGCTAAAAAAATTTTCATGATTTTTTCTGATTGTATGGTTGTTTTGTATTTTGTTTTATATTTTGTTTTGTTTTCTTTTGTTTTCTTTCGTTTGTTTGTTTGTTTCTTTCTGGTTGTTTTGTTTTTTGCTTTTAGAAAGACATAATTTTTAAAACTATCATTTGTATTGCTTTGAAACTTTGGTTATGTAAATGTCGGAGAATCTTAGCTTCTGGGAACATTAATCTTAGAATTCCAAACCATTGTCATTGTATTATTGCTAAATCTAGATGGACAATATCAATCACTTGAGGCACACTTTGTTCTCTGTATTGCACTTAAGCAACAGCAATAATCTCACGGATAAAGGCAAACTATAAAAGATCCATACTATGAGCGTTAACCTGATGTCAGCAGGAATCACCCATGTTGTCAAATTGAGCAAAGGGAAAAAAACGAAAAGCCTGAAGCGGGGCTCGAACCCGGGTCGCTCAGGCTGCAGTGCAATGCCTTATCCACTGGGCCATCTCGCTCTAGCACATGAATGGAATTATAATTCAACTTGTAAACAAATGGCATACTCCCTGTTTGATTAAATTTGTTAAAGAGCGAAATTCGAAAATGCAGGTACACATAAATAATTAGGAATATGCATTATGTTGTAGGATAATTAAGGAGCACAAGACGTAAGTATAATAGATACAAAAATATGGCTATCTGGCCAAGAAAGTAAATTGTGAGTTGGTGTACGTGTGTGTGCGTGTGCGTGTGTGTGTATGTATGTATGTGTGTGTGTGTGTGTGTGTGTGTGTGTGTGTATGTGTGTATGTGTGTATGTGTGGATGGGGGGGGGGGGGTGAGTGAGTGAGTAGGGGTTGGGAGTGATATAGAAAGGGGGGGGGGATTATATTATGTAGAAGGATTTTTAAAATGTGAGAATATAGCAGGTGCTGGGCGGGGGAAGGGAGGGGGGGGGGGGCGATGACTAATCTTTTGGGAACGTTTATACTCAAATATCTTGCTACTGGGCTATTATTGTATTGGTGTTAAATTCATTAAAAAAAATCTATATTATGTTGAGATTCACAATATTAATGTAAATGATGTTGATTTACCCCATGCCCATGGCTTAAAAGTGAATAGAAACTTGAACTTGAAACTTGACTATTGCATAATATCTCCCCCTCGTATGTTTCCTGTTTTCTCACCTCATCACCATCATCTTCTTCTTCATTATCTTCCTCCTCCGTGCAGAGGTCTAATGATAAATGACATGTCTATCTAGAGGGACAAAATTCACTTAGCGGAATGTGTGCATTATTTTTTTGGGAAAAAAGGGACGAAACGTCAATGAAATAAGAATTCACCGATCTACAGTTACAGGCCATCAAACCTGGTGGTGCAGTGGCTAAGTCGCCTTTGGTTCGAGAGGTCGCGGGTTCTAATCCCGGTGGAAGCACTGTTTTTTTTCTCAAGACTTCGTTCCCATATTACGGCGCTGCTCTGCGGCTGACGCCTGGGTTATTCCGGCCTACTCTCGGAATAGACCCAAACGAAAAATGTCCTCCTGGGATGAATAAAGGAAGTACTATACTTCCCGGATGATGTGGTCAAATTGTGGGGAAATATATTCTAAATATTGCTGTCACATTCGCTTTCTTTCTATCAAGTAAGCCTTTATACTCCAAACTTGGATGTGTGTATATTCGGCAACAAGTGATAATACAACAAATATATCATCTTTTTCAAAACAGGGGAAATAATCCATATTTCTCATTACTCGTATCGAGACGGAAGAGTTACCTTCAATCGCAGAGATAATCAAGGCACGTCAGGGTTGTGCAGTAAAGTTTTAATCATCGCCTCTTTTAAATCTCAGAAATCACATCCTTTTTTTTTCAAAATCTTAAATATGTCTTAGATTTTAACCGGCACTCTCTTAGTGTAACAAAAGGTTCCATAATCATGATGATGATGATGGTGGCGGTGGTGGTGGTGGCGGTGGGGATGATGATGATGATGATGAGGATGATGATGATGATGATGATGATGATGATGATGATGATGATGATGATGATGATGA
>JARFNW010123839.1:0-11416 GCA_031763155.1 Dirona albolineata
ATTGGAGTAAAGTTTCTTGCCCAAGAAAAACAACGAAGTGGCAGTGATAGGATTCGAACCCACGACCTTCGCCATGATAGTCTGCTGTCCTAACCACTAGACCACCTCGCCTTTCCTCATTACATTTTATCTGCTTATCGTTTAGATCATCAACAATGACATCAATGGCCACCAAGAGAACATTGACTCCCTGGGTGAGGAGAGCAACCGCCTGGTGGCCAAGGAGAATGCACCAGAGGCCAACAAGCTCAAGAAGAAGATGGTCGACCTCAACAACGACTGGGACACTGTCAAGGACAAGGCTCTCAAGAGACAGAAGGCCTTGGAAGATGCCCTGCAAGAGGTTAGTCATGTCCTTTTAAATAAATAAAAAATAAATGCATTATTGTCTATTGTCAAATATACCAATGTTCTAATTGATGTTTGCAGTTAAATTGGGGGGCATCCCTAGCACAGTAATTGACGAAGATCGTTTGGAACTTGGGTGTCCTGCGCCGGTATTCACAATTCACAGACCATACTTTAACTGTTAGCGTACTTTGGCACACACATATTACATTGAATTCTACTCCTAACATAATGTGATTATAGTGATTATCAGCCTGCACACATGTCTTAACCGTTAACGTATGGTCTGTTAATACGGCCCCTGGACTTTAAATCCAAGGTGTCTCCTTAAGATGGGAAAATGTATTCTTAATTAAGATTGTTACTGGATGTTTATTGGACTCACAACCGAGATGCAGATGGTTTGATTCCTGAATGACAATCACACAATTAAAGCTCTATTTCAAGGTGTAGAATTCATTTTCCATTGTGTATTGTATTTTTATTTAATTATTTTGTTTGTTTGTTTTTTTTACCACCAGGCTCGTGACTTCACAGAGGAGTTGCAGGACTTGACCATTAAAGTGGGAGACCTGGACAACTTGATGATCTCATCACACCCTGTAGGAGGTTTGCCGGAAACGGCCAAGGAACAGCTGGACAAGTTTATGGTAAAGCGATTGGGTTTTCACTGCTTGTCATTAATCATTCTTTGAGGGGGGGGGGGGGGGGGGGCTTTTATAACAATGTATAAAACTAGAATTTTGTGATTTGTCATCTGTTTCAGAAAAACATATTTTGTTTATAAAGGTAAAATTTATTTGTTTTGCTTCCCTTCCACCATTATTATATCTTAATTTTTATAATTGTTTGCCTTGTCCTTTATCTTCTGAGTGAATCATACTTTTATTTACATACTATATGATGATTTTTTTTTTTTAATTTTCAGGAAATGTATGGAGAGATGGAAAAATTAGAACCAGTTGTAAATAACCTCAAACAAAATGCCCACAATCTGGCTGCCAAAAGCCAAAGTGTTCCAGCGTCAACCATCCGCCAGAACACAGCAAACCTCCAGCAAAAATGTGACCTGCTCAACAGTAGAGCCCTGGAACGCAAGGTTTGTGGCTCAGATACACTGATAGGGTCATGTGACCATTTACAAAAGCTGACTTTTCTATTATCATGGAAAAGACATTCATTGATTAATGCGCAGAGCAGATATGGACACACTACATGATACATAGACTCATCATTTGTTAAAATAACTTTAGAATTGGTATTGAAAATTCCAATAAGTAGGACGGTAGATTGTTTTATATAATACAAAGGCGTCATTACAATGTGGCTGCATTGAGGGGTTGGTTTTTTGTTGGGTTTTTTTCTCTTCTTCTTCTGTGATTATACAGAGACACCTGTTGATTTTTTTTGGTAGATTTGAACTTTACTGTAAATATCAATCCCTTTCTCAGAAACGATTGGAGGATGCTGTTGGAATGGCTGATAACTTCCATGATGACCTGAACAAATTCATGACCTGGTTGACAGACACGGAGAAGACTTTGAACACTTTGAAGCCAGTCAGTCGACTGGTGGACAGAGTCACAAACCAGATAGAAGACCACAGGGTAAGGACGGTGGGGATGGATTCACTTCAGTTTGAAGCAAAATTGAATGCATGGCATCAAGGAAAAAAATTGATTTGAAGCATTAAGGAGTGATGAGAGAAGTGTTGGATGTCTAGATATAACTATATATTTTCAAATTACTTCACATAGATGGTTTTTTGTTTTTTTTGCTCCAGGCATGATAACCATTATCGTATTATTAATCCCCTATTCAGATTCTCCAAAAGGACATAAGCGGCCATAGGGAGGCGATGTTTGGCTTGGACAAGATGGGAACACATCTCAAGTACTTTAGCCAGAAACAGGACGTGATCCTCATCAAGAACCTGCTATCCAGCGTCCAACATCGGTGGGAGAAGGTTGTCTCCAGGAGTGCTGAGAGGACCAGACATTTGGAACGAGGCTACAAGGAGGCTAAGCAGGTAGGATTTGTTTCAAACTGGTTGGAAATTTCACAAAAATAGAGAGATAGATAAGGGAACTTAGTCAGGGGAAAGGATGCGCACAAGAACAACCTTTCTGTGAATCATGTGTCAGTGGTTTTAAGAGAAGAGCACTTTTGACTGGCACACTAAGGCTAAGATTATTTACCATTTCTGCCAACATGACTGGTTTAGCATTGCACACTTTTAAAATGTGGCATCAGGAAAGGAAATTGTATCTTTTGGTTTGATGACGTTCACCATAATAAGGAATACAATAAAGGCTAAATGGCCTGATGTTCACCAAAAATTAAAATAAGAGATACAATAAAGTCCAAATGGCCTGGCGTATTACTTTTTATGATGTATTAGGTTTTGTTTACTTTTGCTTTTGTAAATGTTTGCGGAAAAGAAACAGTGTATTTATTTTGAGGCAAAAATATTTTCAATACAATAACTCTTTTTCCATTCCTTTCACATCATTATGATATATGCTTGGATTTATTTTTTGTCTACAGTTTTATGACTCATGGAAAGATCTGCTGCAATGGCTGACTGATGCCGAGAAGGCTTTGGATTCCGAGACAAGTGTTGGAAACGAACCAGATAAAATCAAATCACAAATTGCCAGGCACAAGGTAAGAGTTAAGATAAGAGTCTGATACATATTATGAAGAAAGGCGAAATATTGTGGTTCTGTTTCCTTAGGTGTCTGTTCACATAGACCCAATGTGGTTTCACACACTTCTGTTTTGTTCATGTCTATGTTTGCATTGACTATTAAAAGAGTGTCTGGCTGGAGCTGTTTTAGAAATACATGGTTTTGATTTAAGATCTGTGGAATAGCTAGTTAAGATAGATAGATAGATAAAAAGGAATAATACAACAGTGCAGTTGCTGAAAAAAATTGTGTATTTAGTTTTTAAGGTTGTGAAAAGGAACCAGCAAAAAACACATAAACTTCATTATCCAGTTGAATTAATGCGACCATCCACTTTCCAATCTCAGGAGTTCCAAAGGCGTCTTGGTGCCAAGCAACCCGTGTATGATGGAATCAATCGTACCGGCAATGCCCTCCATAACCGGTGCCTTGCAGACGACAAACCAGCCATCCAAGGATTGCTGTCCGACCTTAAGAACAAATGGAACGCTGTCTGTGGGAAATCAGTCCTCAGGTGAGTTGTGATACCACCAGTCTTCTATTGTGATGGTATAATGTAGTTTTCAGTTAGAAATCTGTCTTGCCTAGTATTGTAATTATCAATTCACACACAGTAGGATGTGAAGTTTATAATTTCTGCTGCTTCTTATTTTTTAAGCTGTGAATGGTATTTTGCAGAAGAATATGACTAATTATGATGAGTCCAAAAAATGACCCGTTTATTTTTAAAACTTATTGCAGTTTTTCAAAGTGAGAACAATATGACTAATTATACTTATAAAGCAGAATTACTCATTCATTTAAAGAATTGACAGCAATCTTTTCACTGTGTAATACTATATTTCTAACCATTGTTACACAGGCAACGCAAGCTGGAGGAAGGCCTTCTGTTGACAGGTCAATTCAACGAGGCCCTTCAGGCCCTCCTGGACTGGTTGGCCAAAATGGAGCCATCGCTGGCCGAGGACACACCAGTACACGGAGATCTGGACACAGTCAATGGCTTTATGGATAAACACAAAGTAAGCACAATCCCCAGCACCAACCTCTGACGTTATTTGATTCCATTCAGTTATTGTGTCAGGCATTTGCATTTTAATGATGATTGGACCTCTCTTTTTTTCTCTGCATCCTTTTCTATTTCCCTGCACTATATGTATGTCATCATCATTGGCAGCTTCCAAGAGGAAAGGGGCAAAGCATAATTTTGACAAGCAGCGAACTGTTGCAATCTATGATGGTTCAACGTTTTATCTTTGATCTGTCTTTTAATTGTTGATAAATGTGTTTATAGATATGTTCTAGGAACACCATGGAAATAAGTGTTGTGGTTTGTATCCCTCTTTGTGGATATTATGCAAAATATTATCAAAATATATTGAATTGAAATGAATTGTTGTCCTGCTTCTTTTATTCAGGCATTCCAGCAAGAATTGGGTGCAAGATCCGCCAACGTCCAGTTTGTGAAGAAATCGGCCAAGGAGTTGATAGAGAAATCCACAGAGGACACGTCCCAGGTCCAATCCCAGCTGATTGAGTTGTCTGGCTTGTGGGATAGAGTCTGTAAACTTAGCGTCAACATGCAGGACAGACTTACTCAGGCACAAAAACTGGTAAGCTGAGTGTAACGTTGATGGATGGGTGAGAATGAATAGTCTTAAGCCAGGATTTTGGTGGGGTTTGTTTTTTGTTTTCGTTTTTTTACAATTCTGAGCATGAAGTCATGCATTTAAATTGTAATTTTCTCATATTATGGTTTTGAGTTGTTAATAAACTGTCTACCTATCTTTCAAAATTATCATTTAAAGGTGAAGTTAGGGTTTTACAAATGAAACTTAGTTGTCGTATATCCACAAACTTTTACGTAATTCTCAACTCTTTAGGTATATGAAAATGTACTCATCCTTAAAGATCATAAGATGAACATTTATAGAAAATGGTCAGGTACAAGGTGAACATTGTTTTTAAATGTATTAATAGTGGAAATGGATGAAACACAATTTCTATAGCAGTTCTTAGACATGTGCATTGTGATGGATTTACCACTGTCATCTTTTTAGCTAACACCTTCACAACATTTTGAAGTGCACTTGATAAACTTTACGTTTGTTTTTGTTTTTTTCTAATTTTCAGGGTGAAGAATTCCACAAGAAAGGATCTCATCTGTTGGATTGGTTGGCAGACGCAGAGAGACAGCTCCGTTTCAAGGGGGCCATCCCCGATGAAGAATCTCAGATTGTGCAACAGATTGAGGATCACAAGGTAAGCGCAACTCAGTATACATAAATATTACTTCATAATGAGTCCTAATTTTCCAGATTTGAATAATGAATTAAGCGTATTGGCATGCAGGAAATATGCTCAGGTTTTTTTTAAAGACAAGTTGCTTTATATCTGCAACATTGTCATTTACTTCTATATGTTTAACATTTTATTTTGCTTTTGTGTAAAACATTTTGTCATCAAAATATGATTTGTTCATAAAAAATTAAAATACTCTTCAATGATTCAAAAGAATGACATATGACTCAATGGTGGTTAGTGATCAGCTATTAACTGAAAAGCACTCTTTTGTAAATCTCTTTGACATCTGCTCAAAACACAGATGAGGTTGAGGGTCACATTTCTGTTAGTTGGAGCTTGTTAACAAGTCCCACTTTACTTCAGGAAAATTGAATGAATGCACCCAAAACTGGTTGAACTTGAGGTATAGAACATGTATTAGAGTGAGGATTAAGCAAATGGGATAGGAGCTGCATATACAAAAACAAAAAAATCAGCCTGGCATTACGATAGAATTTCCTATTTCCAAAACAAAAATAGAAGAACTATTACATGTTACATGAATTTACTCTACTTTTGACTCAATCCACAGAAATTTGAGGAATCCATGCTTCGCCAAGAAGGAACTCTACGTGAAACCCTGAACATTGGCCAGGACATCATGAAGAGGTGCCACCCCGACGCCATATCCACCATGAAACACTGGCTGGGAGCCTTGAGGAGTCGATGGGAGGAGGTGAGGGTCGTTTCATCATTAAGAGGACTTTTACAAGATTACACTGAGACTTTTTCTTGTATGGTGTTCAATGAATTGTTAAAATCGAAGATAATGAATGGCATTTATATAGCGCTTATCCACGATCATCACTGGCTCTTAAGTGTTTTACAGTAGCATATTTAATTCACTTTTTAGATTTGTTTTAACAGTTAAACTTTTGCCTTTCTTCTTTTTTAATAAATTCAATATTTATTATTTTCTTTCTTCCTTAATTCACCAGATGATGGCACTGAGCCGTCAACGCCAGAGACGCCTGGGTGAAGCTCTGAGTCAAAACCGTCGCAATAATGTCATGCTGGATGATCTCCTGGCCTGGCTGAATTCTGCTGAGGTCAAATTGACCGACCTGGACAAGGAAACCATTCCACAGGACTTGCAGGTCATACAGGACCTCATTGCCCAGCACCAGGTTAGTGGGGGAGATAGATCTACACGGAAAATTGGGGAACAAATGTAAAGGAAATATGACAATAGAATGGTGTGCTTTGTTTTGGGGGAATTTGGGAATTTAAAGAATGCGTGTTGCATGGGATACATTCTTTTTTTTTCTTACTTTCTGGTGTGACTTTTGATATGTCCTTATAGTGTCGAAGAGGGTGTGAAATGAATGACTTGATGTTAACAATTTTTTTTAAGTAGATTTTTTATGTTATTTGGTTTGTTGCTATGGTGCAGTGATTGTACTTACAGAAAAACACTTTTACTTTTAAGAAGAAAAAAAATACCAAAACCCTCAAATCAAATGTCTCAAATCAGTTATACTTTTCTTTCCAGATGTTGCTATAGATTTATTTTTTTAAATCATTGAAATAGTATGAAACTGCCACGCCCTTACACATGTAAAATAAAATAAAAAATAAAAAAGCATTCTCTAAAAAAGCATTGTCTTATTTTTCTCCCGCTTCCTCCAATCTCCAGACCTTCCAGAATGACATGTCCACCAAGCAGCCAGAAATTGACCGCTTGACCAAGGCAGATAAGAGGAAACTCAATGCCATGTCCGACCACCCTCACTCCAGCGTTCCTGTCAGGAGTAGTGTTCATCCCCGTACACCTCGATCTAAAATACCAACCATACGGTCAGTAGTACAGGAATGAAGGAAAAAAGACTATTTTCTTTTTCTTCTTCTTCTTCTTTCCTTTTTCTTCTTCTTCTTCTTCTTCTTCCTCTTCCTTTCCTCCTCCTCCTCCTCCTCCTCCTCCTCCTGCTATGTAGGTAGCAAACACAACCAGGCTGATAATACTGCTGTCTACCTTCTCATCAAAAGGAAATTGAATTATCTATCATCACGTAATTCATAGTGGATATCCAGAAATATTAAATTGAAATACATATCATTTTGATTTCAGAGGAAGACAGAAAACTAAAGTGCTACCATATATATTCTATAATGGAAGTAAAAGATGTTTTGATATCCTCTTCTGAAATCAAATTAAGTTTAAAAGCCTAAAGAAAATATTTATTTTTCCATTCTTCCACCCTCTAAAGACCATTCTATTTCTCCTTTTCCAGCATTGATCGCCTGGACAGTTCAGGTCGTCGAACTCCAGACAGTCTTGGCCGGAAAACACCTGACCCGATGTCGGGAAGGAAAACCCCAGACCCCAACAGTCGCTCTGGACGATCGACCCCAGACCACAGCGGCAGAAGGACGCCAGATTACCACTCCGGACGTAAAACCCCGGACAGGTTGCGGTCGGGACGACGTACCCCAGAGCCAGCTTTCTACAACCCACGGGTCGGAGGGCTGTTCAATAAGTACAGACAGGTCTGGCTCATGTCCATGGACAGGCAGAGGAAATTGCAGGATTCCTTGGATTACCTGAATGAGGTAAGTGACTATCTACAAATCAACTCGCTAGTTCTACGCCAAAGAGTTGTCTTTCTTTCTATACAGACACTCTACGATAGGATCTCGTTGATCTTTCCTATAATGTTCTCTCTTTATTTAAGATAGTTGATTGTGTTTTGTTTATAATTTATTATCGTCTTATTTCATATTAGTGTTCCATTGATTACTTGACATAGTAGGTTGATGTCAAATTAGAAATTTCAGAGAAGTTGACATTGTATTATTTTGTTTTAAGATTTGTGGACAATTTGTGGTGGTATTTTCATGCAAAAGGATTTTTGTTTTAGAAAATGCTGCATTGTGATGATAAAATTGGATGAGCTAAGCAAACGAAAGCTATTATGAAGAGAAAAATGGATGAGCTTAGCAAATGAAAGCTATCATGAAAAGGAAAATGGATGAGATTAAAATAGACATTGTATGGTTTCATAGATACTGTATGCATCAAGAGGTATAAAATAAACTATTCATCTCCAGACTGAACGAGTCATGAAGTTGAAGGTTTGTATGACCTCTCAGGAGTGATATTTTAAATTGTTTTTGCACATACACAATAGCAGGCTTATTTGAAGTTTGTGTGTATGAATACATTCTTTTGTCACGAATACATATCATATTTATTATTCACTGTTCAGCTATTCATACAACAAGTCAATTTGTGATTTCAGTGGCTTTTTGTTACAACACTTCACTATTGTTTTGTTGTTTATTATTATATAAGTTCTTACTCCCCACTTCAACAATGACATCTCCCATTACCTTGATTACTCTTTCTCGGACTTAATCTACAAGTTTTCTTGTTTTGACTTATTTTATTTTATTTCTTGTTTTGTTTTGTCACATTATATATGCTGTGAAATGAAAGTAAAGACTAAAAAAATAAACAAAAAACAACCAAAAAAAAGGAAAAGAAAAAAAGATTGTTGAATTGCTCACATTTTGCATTTCTATCTGTTAGGTGCTCTCAAACTATATTTTTATTACTCAGTGAAGGAAAGAATAAACATTTTCTTGAGTGAAAGACTGACAAGTTTGGTTTCTATGGTTCACATATTATATGAAATCTGCTAAAACTGACTGATAATGCTTGATAAAGTTTTGAAAATTCAAATTGGCTTTTTAAAAAAGGTTTGAGTGATTGCTTATCAATAATATTATATTAGGTATATTCATTGCTGAAAAATATCGTTTTCCAGTATCTCATATTCAGTCTAAATTTACTTTATAATCTCTTTTTGTTATTGGCAAGTTAAGTTTTTATTATCACTTGGTTTGGTTTGGGTTTTTTTGTTTTGTTTGTATATGTTATATTATCTTTTACCAATTAATTCATTTATATATTATAATCTGTTTGGGTTGTTGTTAATCTTCAGTCAACTATATCATTATGATTTTGTTAAGTTCTGCATCAGAAAAATCAAGAATTTTTGAAAACATTTTTATAAACCTTGCAACAGATACAAGACCCTATGTTATGAAATTGCTTTGAATAAATTTACTATGATTTCAGCCATGGTCTCTATCTATCATCTGTTTCAAACCCCATTCAATCTAATAACAGGAAGGGAGATTTCTGCAGATTTTTCCACATTTGCATTTGGGTTTTATCACAAGGGGATAACCAGATGATATATATGTGCAATGTAGATGACTATGCTATAAATATTAGAAGACTTGTTCATGAAATCTTTGGGGTGCTTTGGGTTATTGGGTGCCTGACAAGTACAACTTGCTGATTTTCTTTTTTTTTAATAAGTCCCCATCCCTGTAATAACATTTTGTCTACTAATCATATACGTTTTGATATTTGAGTGTATATATATATATTATATAGTCTGTAATGTTTATTGGTGAACATTTGTTGTGACTGATTTCCTTACAGCTGGAGAGAATGAAGAACTTTGAGTTTGAGGACTGGCGTAAGCGTTATCTCCGATGGATGCATCACAACAAGGCCAGGATCATGGACTTTTTCCGCAGACAAGACCGGGACAGAGATGGCCGGGTGACTCGCAAGGAGTTCATTGATGGAATCATCGCATCAAGTAAGCTTTGGAGAAAAAAATTATTTTTTTTTTTGCATAATGATGGTTTAGGGATGGGCTTATGTTTATAAACAGACTTTACTTATATTGATATTGTTACAGTTACACCATCTAAGCCAACTGCACTGAATTACCCTTCTTGACAATTACATATCCAATTAGAGAAAATCTCAAGCCTAAACCCATTCTTGCTTTCTCTTTGTCTACATAGGTTTTTTTTGTTCATTGGTAAAATTACCTCCTCAAACATCAACACTCGTTTTTCTGTCTGTGAGGAATGTAAAAACTCAATGTCGACCTTCACACAAATCCTTTGCTGGTGGGTGACGTATGGATTAATAATGTTCCTGGAAAGAGCAAAATGTTCTTTTATTGAGAATTGTTATGCATTAACCGTTTGTGACTGATTTCCATTGTTTTCTTTCTTTCTTTTTTTCTTCAGGATTTCCAACATCGCGACCTGAGATGGAAGCGGTGGCAGACATTTTTGATCGCGACGGAGATGGTTTCATCAACTATAAGGAATTTGTTGCTGCTTTGAGGCCACCGGATAAGGACGTGAGTGAACATATTACCTCTTGTCATCTGTTTCTACATTCACATACTTTATTCAGAGATTAAAACAGTCACTTTTTTTCCTACCCGGGGTTTTCCAGCCGTTCATCAAAGAGTCCTACATAACCTTCTATTCTGAAGCTTTGCCTCTGCTGGCTCTACGTGAGACTCATCCTCTTTGGTTGTTTTCTGGAGATTCATTACAGCTAGTTATTCATTTACCCTTTAGGCTAGTGAGGCAGTTAAAGTATATATCACCTTGCCCAAATGTAACAATAAATCTCAGGAACTCAATACCACACTGAAATTGAAATGCAGATTCAGAGGCATTCTTTATTTTTCGCTATTGATTAAACAAAACTTATAACTGCTTCCACAGTTAGTATTTTGTTTGACCTTTTGGGATTGTTTTGGAGTTTTTTATGTCTATGAATTTTGTAACTGAAGAAGCAGTTATTTGAAATGTTATCATTGATGTAAGAAATGTCATCTACCATTTTGGTTTTTTGTCATAAAGTGTTCTTGTTTTTATCACAAGGTGAAGCCAGAGACAGAATCTGAGAAGATCCAAGACGAGGTGAAGAGGCAGGTGTCCAAGTGTACCTGTGTCAAACAGTTCAAGATCCACAAGATCGGGGAAGGCAAATATAGGGTAAGGGGGAGATCATTGTCTACAACATTGAACATGTATTTGATTACGACAAGACTCAGCCTGTTCATTTTAAACATTAAATATATCAGAGGGTTAACATAGAAACCATCTCCTTATTTTATGGAATAGGGTGTGGGAGGGGGTAGAGGGAGTTCATAGGCACAAATTTCTCTTGTAATAAATCTTAAACTCCACTTCGGGGGGGGGGGGGG
>JARFNW010123850.1:0-12430 GCA_031763155.1 Dirona albolineata
CCCCCCCCCCCCCCCCCCCCCCCCCCCCCCCCCCCCCCCCCCCCCAGTATTTTTTGGACAACTTAAAAAATTAATGGGACTTGAGGATACACTTTCATCATTGTTTTTATTGTTTTCTCACATTGTACAAGTTTGAATGTTGGATGAACGTGAATAAGGTACGCCAGGTTTACAAGTGTACATTCCATAAATGCTGATGGTGCTGTATTTTTCTATAACTGGTAATTTTTTTACCTCAAATGTTCTCACTACAAAGATGGGACTTTAGCTTCGTGTTGCCATTTTCTAAATATTATTTTTTTCATTGATAATTTGAGATGTCCCTGGAGACTTGTCTTATTACCTTCATGTGGGATCAAAATGGAGCAACATAGGAGGAGAAGGGGCTATTTGACAAGTTGAGTCAACCTCCTGGGTACAAAGTCAGCATTTCATGAATGGCATTGGAGTTAAATATTTCTATACATATTGTACATTGTGTGGATTACATTTTTAAATGATATATATTTATGTATTATACGATCAGTCATCACATCATTACAGATACAAGCTAGCTGGTAGTTCCTGAATGGTTTTACGGTTATTGGAAAGGGAAAGTAACTGGCTGAGGAATGGGAAAAACTTTGCAAAGGCTGGTTGACATTGAACTTGCTGACGTTTTTGTAATAAGACACTCGTTTTTCGATTGGTTTTGCTCTGTGTTCATGAAGTTTCAAAATGTACTTGAAAAAACAAAGTTGTCACGATAGTGACTTGGACTGAAATATGTTGTGCCTAGGTTTATGATTAAAAGGATGTTAAAAGACTTGATACTTTAGTAATAGTAATAACTTGCCACTTTGTGGTTTTGGAGGGGAGTTGGTGACAAAATAAAATGTTTTTGAAATTGATTTTATTGGGGGTTGGGTAGCTTGCATTTGCTGCTAGCTCTTGAGCAGATTTTGAACTTCTGTTTGTAAGTCAAAAATATTATAAATGCTATGGGGTACATCAATAATCTCTGATGGCACATTGAAATGTAAATTTAAGCTTTTAACTGCACTTATTTCAGTCACTTTTACCCAACATTTTAAAATCTTTACAACAAAAGAAGATCCTTTATTTTGACGGGTAAAATGTTAATCCTGTGATGTAATGCGAATGTAAATTGAGGAACTGTTAAGTTTTAAAGATGGGAATGGAATTGTTGTAGTTGGCATAACATAATGTCAAAGTATTGGACGGGCCATGAAGAGATTCTTATATTGCTGATTTAATGTATTGTCTTCAAAAAGACAAACATGGAAGTTTTGAATCATGCGCACTATTTTAAAATGGTGTTTATTGATTGGAATATTGTTTATTGTTGGATACTCAAACTGTTGCCATTGATATTAGTAAGGACAATCCCTAGCTTATTATAATTTCATTCATCATCATGATCATTTGTCTATATGTCATTTCGTAATATTCACATTTAATCATTTCATAACATTTCCGGTCATATTACCATTTAGTTTGTACCTACTCTTTCCTCCTGCTTTGTCTATTCTTTTTCTTGGGTCCTCTTTAGGACCCCCCAGGAATCCAGAAGAAAGTGACTTTGCCTTTCATGAAATCAATCTTTATGTTATATGTTCTGTTCACATTTCTCACGCTCTCCTTACCTATCCTTTATCTTTTGTATCATGTTTTACTGTACTTGTACGTTTTTGTGATTGTGGTTATGATTACTGCATATAATGGATCTTCTGCGTTCTAAAATATAACAAGTTCTTGGGGACCGTATAACTTATTTAATTATGGCTAAGTCAAGGGACAAAGCTTGCCTGTAGGGAGTGTAATGATCTCAAAGTTTGTGTTCTCTGTCGCAGACACCAAAGATACTGAGTGAAAAAAGAAGGGAATATTTTTTCAGTTTGGATGATTGGTTCAGCAGATGGGAATTGCATCACTTGGCTAAAGTGAGACCTAATCTAAACACACAGCATTTATTATTACAGTGTAAAATCTTGACTTTTCAGGGCTCTTTGGTGCAAGGGTTTGCGTTTTAGAACCGTTTTGTGGTTAACAGTTTCATATTTGCAAGTCAAATGATTTCTAACAATAAATTGAACAAAATTACATTTCAAATTTGCATGGCTAGCTAATCACAAGATGATAATTTCGGTCCCGTGAAGGGATACATGCATGCAGTTGCCAGATGATTAGAGCAGTTCATACTCCACCACTACACCATTTCACGGGTTGTGTAGATGACGAGCACAAGATCAAATCAATGACAATACACATCGGAGTGACTGCGTAACTATTAAACAGGAAAAATACACATTCTAACATGGTTGGGATGTGTATTATCATGAAACCTCGTAACGAAATGGTGAGTGTTTTTTGCTCCTTCTATGAGCTTTTGCCTTGGTTATACCTACTTACACAATTTTCTTCCTCCTGCTTGCTACTCTCCATTTTTTTTTCTCTTCCGTCTGGCACCTACGTCACCATCTGTGATTTCTTCAGTAGCTGAGCCACGTGTAAATTCTGGCCCATCTGCATCTAGGATACTTTTCTTTTATATTTTTCTACTATTGATACATTTGCGTTGTCATGTGTAGAAATTCTCTATCCGAGGTTAGTAATGATGGATGGATATTTATATTTCTTCCGAGGTGGACAGCTGTAGTGTTAGGTTTTGATAGACACTAAGACCTGGGTCTTAAATTTAGTGTACTGGCTAAAAGATACCTGTGTCCTTTCTCTCAAATGGTGATTCAAGTCTGGTGAGTGTTTCCATCTATAATAATTGGTGTTGATTTTATAATGTCCTTAGTATTAATTATTAGTATTATTATGGTATGTTTGTTTTAGTATGGTCACATTTGCACCCCAGCTTGTCCCAGTCACTTTTTTCATCAAGTTTGATCTTTTCATTTCCAGCTTTTGACTTTTAGCTATTTGGTTTTTTTTCAGGTCATTCTAGGATCAAGAGGAACTAGTTAATACAGTAATTGTTTGGGAACCAAAACATGGAAAGAGATAAAAAGGTAGACCCTCGCTCGCATATTATTTAGATCAACTAGAGAAAGACACCGGACACACCTGAGAAGAGTTGCCTACAGCAATGGAGAAATTTAGAAGAAAGGGGTCATGCTCATTCAACTGAGGTTGATGGAGCAGCTTTCCAATATTTCCATATCTACCCAATCAACAAAGGCAGATTTCCCACCCTATTTCTTGTTAAATATAGGTTAGTTGCGGTTTTATTCTCTCAATTCTCTATACACCAACAAAAGACTTATCCCTTCTATTTGTTCAGCTAGTCTCTTGTTTTGGGCCATTGATTCATTAATATTATTTTCAACACATCTGGTCTATACTATGGTGCTGAGACGGAAGAATTCTGCAATACTTTGGTAACAATATGTGTGAATAAAAGTAAAAGTGTAACAAATTAAGAAATTGACAACATTGTTAGTTAGCGAAAGAAGTGAAGACACAATATTATGTCCTCTACTTGTCTTTGTTATGTCTCTGCAGGTCAATAGACAAAGAAAGAGATGGGAAAATACCTGACTGACAATACTGACATGATCTGCGATTACACACCCTGGACACTTAAACTAAGAGGAAGGATTGATGAAGCTTTGTGCTCCACGAGATAGGAATGAAAGATTATCTCACAACAGTGACAATTCAATTGTACTTTTGTATTGTAATTCCTTTGCCTTCATTTACAAACAACCACTGATTGTTTACTATGCATGTAAATTATTATAGATGCCGATAACTTTATGTACCGTACCTTTTCCATTTTTTGGGTTAGGACTTCTTACTTTCAACTTCTTGTCGGTCCTCTAGCAGTGTTAGTAGCAGCAGGATCCCCCACTAATCCAGAAGAATGTGGTGCTCCCTTTCATGAAATCAAATCGTTTTCATAAAACATTTCTCCCATCTCCATTTTGTGTATTTTAATTTTAATGTATTTTAAATTTTTCTTTACTTTCTTTCAACCTATTGATGAGGCGACTGAACACATCAACTTTGTCATACTGTGATGATGGTTCTGAATTGCAAATCACTTGCGAGTTGGAAAGGAAAAGTAGTCATAACATTTCTTACAACAGAAATTATGAGCACACACTTCAGAGAATGGATCTGAAATCCATGGAATGCCAATAAACAAAGTTAGAAATTGAGATTGGGCACAGCAATCTCATGGTTTATTGTTTGCTGCAGACAAAGAAGGTATGAAGTTCGATGAAGAATTATCCATTCGGTTTGAGGGAAATGTGCGAATACGAATGGTACAGAGTTAGAAACGTAAAATAACTGCGTCGCATAGCTCTACTGGTAGTGGGATTGAATGCTAGCATTCTCGGATGGCCAAAAACAGGAGGTACCGTATCTGCACAAGGCACATTTCCCACAACAGTTGCAATGTTGTAAAGAGTTGGTAACTTGTAGTGTAGCCGCTGTCAAAATTGAAGTAACAAAAAACACATGGTAGGGTAGACCTCTACATTGCGGGGGTAGTTATTTATGATCAAATTAGTCTCTTGCTTCAACTCATGAATTGGAAGCAATTCAGGCTTGCTTACAACTCATGCGAGGCAAATCGCAAGTCTTTCCTTCAAGTCACAAGCCTGGATTGACTCCAGCAAACTGAATTGGTGTTTTGACCCAGCTCTACTGAAAACAGAAATATAGTTGGCCTAGTTGAGTTTTAAGCCCTCGTAGTCAAAATAAAATTTTATTCAAATTCAATACAATATAAATAAAATAATAGTTATGACAACAATAAACACGGTATTGGCAATTGTATAATAATAAACACGAAAACAATGTGTCAACATTTTAACAGGTATGATGGTGATGATGATGTAACAATTATCTAGGTAATGTGTGTAGTAAAAGACATGATTATTATCGAATTATGTTCCTGTAGAATGTAATTAATCTCTATTAAGCATATCAAATTTTCCTTTATATTCCCCTCCTTTTAATTTTTCTTTGTTAAAATCATTTTGTATTCATTTCTGTAACATATTTACTCCACCTTCCCTGTTTATATTTATAGTGAAGAAAATATTGCCAGTTAGGGGTGCCCCAATTTCGAAAGCTGGGATTATACGCAATTTTGTCCAATATCGTTTCACACAGCTATTTGCCACATTAAAATAAATCATAATCAATTATATCTTTTCAACAAAAATTCGCGCGATAAGATTTTTGCAAAGCAACGGAATGAAACGCGGGAAGCGGACTCATTAAATCAAACGAACTGTCACGATATTTACGTTAAACGGTTGTTTGGTGCAATTTATATTTCGTAGAATTCATTCTTTTTTAAAATAAAACCAGCAGCAACTTAATACTTGCAGCGGTATCTCATAAAAGAAGAAAATATAGGAGATGCTGATCAGTGATAGTTTGTTCGGAATTGGGGCAATCTACCCTCTGTCAGTATGATAGTATGATGCGGATAACAGGCTGCTCTACTTTATGATCATACATTATGAATACGACATTATGGTGTGGAAAGGTAAAACGGTGCTTCCTTTAAAATACATCCCCGACAGCCTTCCTCCGTTTTTTACCTCTCAACGCCATGTATTCTACACGTTCTATATAAAAAAACAAACCCCCAAACAAACCCCAAAAACGTCGGTGTCTGATCTGACCATCGGTGTCCGTCGGTTTCGGAGGTATGTCTGAAACCGCCCTTTGTCGTGGAGGACAAAACAAACAAAAATAGCAACCAAAAAACTTACATTCTATCGTTTACTTTACCGTTTGTTTAAAAAGAAAAAGAAAAAAAAAAGATTTTTTATTTTTAAAAAAGTTGTCTTGCTTGCTTGAAAGAGGATAGGAAGAAAGTAGAGAGATGTCTTGCTTGCTTGGGCTTCCTTGATTACGGAGCCGTAAATCAAGATTGGTCCGACATACCAGCTTCCCTATAGTCGCCTATACAAAAGTCGGTATGCACAAATGTCCAGTCGATGGGGTTGGTACACTGAAAAGCGCGGACGTCATTGAGTAGACTATTATAGACTATTATAATATATTTTGAGCGCTAAATTCTGTTTCCGGCTTCCGGCGCGCGGAGAGTGTAAAATCGAGCACACAATAATATAAATATGGACAGATTATAATATCTATCTAGACTCGTTATGATCATGTGTTGCGATTGCTGGTCTGCGCGTTGTCGATCATTTAATGTGTCTCCGAATGGGTTTGTCCTCCGCCATCTTTGTGTGTGTGCAGAGTTAGTGGTGATGTTGGTAGTTGTTTAACTCAATTCCGTCAAGTAGATTAGATGTCTGCCCCGTGGTCAATTATTTGTAGTAGGAGCAAATGTGTGGAATGGTTGTGATGGTGGTGTGTGTTGTTGGCTATAGTCGTGGCGTGTGTTGGTGGTTGTGGTGGTGATGTGTGTTGGTGGTGGCATATTATGTTGGTGGTTTTGGTGGTGGTGTGTGTCGGTGGTTGCCGTGATTAGTGATAGTGGTGGTGATGTGTGATGATGGTGGTGGTGTGTTGGTGGTTGTGTTTGTGGTGCATGGTGGTATGGTGTTGTAGCACAAATCATTAAATGTCAGGCCCGACATTGCGTTCTTGGGAAATACTACTTACACATGTTTTCCTCATCATTTGACTCGGTTGTGAATGAGTAGGTGCCCGGCTCAAGTCATATTAAGAATATTATGCTGTCAGTATGCTGGTATGATGCGCATAACAGGCTGCTCTACTTTATGATCCTTGGGGAGTTGAGAAGGACCTAAAAAGGCATGTCTTGCTTTGGGGCGATAGCCGATGTAAAGTCTGTAAGCCTGTACTTGCACAGGGAATGCAGATGAACCCACCTTCATCTTTTTTAAATACTGCCTTTTTGTTGAATTGTATAATAGAGTAAAGGCATGATTGGTAGCGAGTCAGTCTGCTCTTGTCGTCAAGGTGGTGTTAGTGTTATTGTGGCAGGCATGAGTTCGACCCTACCCGAATTTGCTAGCCAGAAGGTTTATAGGTCAAGTGCAGCAAGTTTGTTTGTTTATCGAGTCCACTTTATACCGCAATAAGCAGTGTAGGGGCCAACCATATGTCAAGCTCTGAAGGGTACAAATGACAAATTAAAGACGAGCAGGTGATGAGCCCACTGCGTCCAAATACATTTTACCAGTAAATTGGACAACAATGTACCATGAGGTCCATACATTTTACCAGTAAACACTTTGCTGTTACCCCAGTGGTACTATTCAGTTATAGGACAACTGAGACCTTCACTTTACCGGAAGCAACGAAGGATAAACAAAGGGCAACAACGCAGCGATGCGGCGACACCGAACACAAGACCAGCCAACATCGGTGTAACTGTAACAACATTTTTACCACTGGCTGGAATTGGTTCCTTTCATGGAGTAAATCTAGCTCACTCAGAAGACACCTAGACTGTGTGTGACTACCACAAAAATGAATGCTATGAATGAACATAATTAGACACATTTAAAAAAGTAATCTTTAGAGTCCGGACCTCTTTTTCTACTGTCTTGTTGTAAGTGTAATTTACTTAATTTTACTTTTTTTTACCTACTGGTGTGGTACCAGTACCAGTATCACTAATACTTATAAATACTACTGGTACTTAGTAGTGACAGTGAGTGTCGTCAGTGTCAGTCAAGTCAGTATCACTGGTCACTGTTGACTGTTGTCTAGTAAAGTACTAGACGTCTAGTTGCTGAGTAAGTTACTCCAAGGTTAAAGTTAAGTTACTGTGTTTGTGTGTCAGCAGCAGTGACACTGACAGTGACAGTGTGTTAGTGTTTGTTACTGTGTCTGTTACTGTTAGTGTGTCAGTTAGTAGTAGTGTCAGTGTGGCAGTGATAAGCTTGAACTGATGGCTTTTTACTTTTAGTGTCTCTATATAAATATATAATATAACTATAACTTACACTTTTTATTTTTATGTGTGGTTTAAAGTTAAAAAAGTATATTATTATTATTATAGTTTACGTCCGTTAAGTAAGGGCAGGCCATGATTGATTAGTCATTGTCATCATGTGAAGAATAATTTTTTCTTTATAAAATCTATACACAGTCCTGCGCCTAGTTTCGACCAGTGTCCCCAGTCCAACCCCCAGGCATTTATTGTTTTCGTTTACATTTATTACCGCATTTCTGAGTTCGATACAATACAAGATTTTGTTTTAAGATCATCGTTCTTGATATATATGATATATACATAGGGTTATCATCAAACCTGTCATCCGCTCAAATTTGTGCCGTTTCGCTCAACAATCGGCGGTACATCAAATGGGTACATCCGACATTTTTTGTACTTTCTGTAACGCTGATCATGTGTGTCTTTTAAGGTGATAGATTTATATTTTCAGCATTCCTTTATATGGTTACCAGAGTTCATTGGCTTCACATACACATTAGTGAAGTCAGCCATGATTGGAATGTTGACACTTTTTCCATTCTGGTTGAAGGGCGGGTTAGTCGGGTGGAGGGCATACACGTCTACATGGGGTGCCTTCAACCCGACCAGATAAATTTGACCTAAATTGGAAGTTAACCAACCTGTATTATTTACTATCGGTTGTTTTCTTTACTAATTTATCATTGCAGTTTCTTTTTAATAATCATAGTGCTGGAGCCCCCTCGCGTTCACATATCATTGAAATAATCCAAATCCAATGGTCACATGATCATCGCAACCAGGGCCAAGGACACATATTTGGACACCATATGTGTGCTTTCATTTTGTGATGCAAATAACAGCCAAATGAACATGGGAGGGCTGCAGTGCTATACTTTATTACTATTATCACCATAAAATAGAATTTTTGCCAAGGTAGACGTGTCTAATTGATATTTATTAAAAAGTGGTCGGGTGTGGAACCACAAGTGATTGGGTCTAGGCACACTGGTCGGATCGAGGCGAAATTGGGTCACTCACAATATTGCCGTAAAATTGCCAGCAGACGACAGTTTTACGGCATAGTGTTAGGTGATATTTTTAGAAGCCTCGTTTTCAGTTATAAACAACCTGGTTTCAGTAACATCGCGAGGAGGAAATATAGAGACAAAGTTTGTTAGGTGGTCGGAACCAGGCGCGCTTACTCTAGATCTCAGTGTCTGAGTAACTGTATGTAAGGGGATGATTTTCATGCTGTCACTGTCATGGAACAAAAAACTAACAATAATAAAATCAGTCGTTTCTACTTTCTTGTGATATTGTTTAATAAAATTTGCATTCTAAAACTAAAAATACCAAGCTTTTGGTTGAAGAGATGGCTTGTACTTGTAGATTATCTCATGCATAGAAAGTTGTCATTGAAAATAATTGAAATTGATTATTGATATTTGTGGTGTTTAAATAATTTGTTCTTTTTTTTTTCTTTCCATTTTCAGAAAGTCTTGTCCATAATGAACGAAACAATGTTAAGAGGCAATACTTTAATCAAGAACATCTGGGTTGTCCTGCTGCCAGCCGTCCTGTCTGGGCTTCTTGCTTTCCAAGTTTTTAGATGTGGAAATGTTTTGGATCGCCGCAATTCCTACCTACTGGAAAACCTGCCAGGTAGTACAAATTGGGCATGGGATGCTCTGAGTGGAAACTTGTATCCGTACCTATACGCCCAAGATGACCAGCCTGGAGGAATGCAAGCAAACCGATTGAGTCATTATGGCCCATCAGCAGATGCCAATACAAACAAACCTGACTTAGCAGGACTTAAAACCAAATGGCTACAGAACATAAAAAATTATCAAAAGGAGTTTCGAGAGTCTGTTTTAATTCCTGGTCTACCATCTCTCACTGTGCATTACCTTTGGTGTGCAGATGCATATTTTGAATTGAGCCACTACATATCCATTTTGAGTGCTCTTCATCAATTTCGTCCTGACAAAATGATCATCCATTACCTAGTAAAGCCTCGGAGTGATCCCAATGGTTACTGGCGATGGCTAGAGGATCTAGAAAGAGACGTTGTGACACTGGTCTTAAAACCATTACAAAATTCTCAACATTGCAGTCATGACCTATCAGCAGGGGCTAAAGATGACTTTCCTGATGCTCATGGGGTGTTCTTATTGGGAGATGTTGCCATTACCAATCTGACGAGGCAAGATGTCACCAGGATGATGGTTCAGTCATTCCTTGGGAAAAATACTAACAATTTACATGTCAATGACTTGGCGGATAGCAAATGGAGTCAGAGCCAGTTGTTTATTGTGTCAAATTCTGAACCTTTTCATATCAGCCAGAGTCCTGGCCGTGCTGTTGTTGGATGTCCTCCGGTCTCAGCTTTCAACAATGCTAAGAATCTTGTTAATGCACCTTGTGTTAGTATGCAATCATATTTTTACTTTGAAGAACTGCTTCGTAAGGACACTAGATTTTTTAGGTACGCTCGCACTCTGCTTTATGATTCTCCAAACCCTATCATTTCTCAAACAAGTCAGGGCATTAAGTTTCCTAATATTTTCCACATTATCTTAAAGGACAATGAACCAATTATGACACCACTTCTCTACATTAGTATTAAGAGTGCTTTCTTGAATGGCAAAATAGACAAAGTTTATGTACATGGTCAGAGGAAACCAAAAGGTCACCTATGGAAGACGCTACTCTACTCAGACTCTCTTACGCCAACATTCATACCTACCGGGTCTTCTCTCAGGTCAGACGACAAGCATGCACCGCTGACTTACATGTTATACACTCTTCTTCAACATGGTGGGATAGCAAGCTTTGGGGACCTTGTATTTGTTAAACCATTTTCTTCTTCCAGCTTAGCTGCAGCAGTAGCCTCACTACATCGAAGTCAGTACCGACAGAAGCATAGAACACTTAATACTGCTGTTCTAGCGGCTCTCCCAGGGTCTGAATTCATTCATCGATTGCTCGGTATGATGCACCAGTCTGTCAATTCCTGGCCAAACATCAGTCCAGATGATGTCGCCACTCACTTATCAGAAGTTGATCCTCATTCGGTTTTCATTGATTCTCAACTAACATCCCATCAAGAGTGCGATGGCAACCAGTGTCAAATAGCAGGAGGTCATGATCCGCCACAAATGGTTTACACATCAAGGTTTATCTGGAAAAGTGAGGAGCCCAAGACTTTGGACAAGTTGTACAACATACAAGGTCCATTCATGAAAGAAATGAGGGTCATTGCAAAGACATAGAAAGCTTTGTATTTAAAAAAACAAAAAACCTAAAGACAGCAAAATATTTTTAAACAGATAAAAGATAAAATTACCTTTATTTAGTCCACAGGGGTATTTTGTCTTTTTGACTAATTTGAAAAAAAGACTGACTGAAACAACTCATGCGTCAGTTCAGTGCACATGTAGACCTAACAGGCCAATAAGTAATTCATGGGAATACCCAAGGACTGAATATATTTAGAATGAAATTACCAAAAACCTCTTTATAATATTGCTCATCAGGTGTTTTGGTTTTTGTATAAGCTATTTTTGTACTTATACAAAGTTGATTGTTATTTTATTTTAGAGAGTCTAGTATCAATTACATAATAACAGTGATGTGTTTGCTAAAACCACCTTCTTGGAGGAAATACATTTTGCTTTTGTGCTTCATTCAAAGAATATGAAATTTCATTTTAAAACATTAAACACATTTATCATTTTTCTTTAGATTTTAATATACTTTGTTGAAAGTTTTGGTATTTTTTCACTACAAAATATCAAATTCAGATTTTTTAAATGTATGATAAAGTGAAAGAAATATCAGTTTGGGATTTGAAACGACCATTTTATAGATTCAATCTTATAAAACCCACAAACTTGCTTATTTTATTTGTCTGGCTTATAACAGTGTACGGTACAAGACAGAAAGCATTAATCTGCAGACACAGATGAAACTTATCCAAATAAGTGCAAGTCGGTGCCCAGCCAGTACACATTGCACTGACATATAGAAACCGAGCTAGAAATTCTGTGAATCAAATATATATATATATATATATATATCTATCCCGTCAGCTATAGAAACAGGAAATTTTACCAGAGGCAAGTTCTCAGCAGCCGTATCATATTGGCTGAAACCATTGTTGTAAAATCATTGTTTGTCAGTCAGTCCTTTAAATTTTATATAGCAGTAAAATATCAGTTAAAAGTGCCATAATCATCTGAATTACCTACTTAAATATGAGTTATGTAAATGATCTCAAACCGACTTAAACCAGAGTTACTGTAACTAGTGTATCGGTATGCTTTATTTTAAAGTAACTTGTAGATTATGTGTGAGTATGTTTATTCATTTGGCTTGTGGATATTTCAAGTGCCTTGAGCGTTATTGTATATATGAGAGTGGGCGCAGTATGAATTATACAGGGTGTATATATATGTTATATATATATATATATATATATATATATATATATATACATACATACATACATACATACATACATACATACATACA